>SCDS01000086.1:0-73035 GCA_004149465.1 Drosophila nigromelanica | reverse complement strand
GCCAAGATATGTGTGCGCAGTTTTGGAAGCCAGCATTTGCCCACCAATCCTGGGCGTGAAATAGGTGGGGTCCGGCGGCAGGTGACGCAAAGTGTACAGAAAATTGGTATGCATCGATCTGTGGTATAGATTTTTGAAATTATGGTCGAGCCTATTCGGATGAAGAGCCAAAAATTTCGTTCTAAGGCGACTCTACTGTAAAAATTTATCTTACTAGTTCTTATGGTTTAGGCCCTACGTTAATTGCCATCACCAATAGGAACAAACAGATTTATATATATGTATATAGAAAGAGTAAGTAGTGTTTGTAATATTTTTTAATATTAATATGCATTGGTTTTTATATTCACAAAGTAAAATGGGTGCATTGGTTTTATATGTCTTGCGTCTTCTGTCTTTCCCAAAATTATAGTTTGAAGCTACAATAATAATTGTTTCCATGTTCGACTGATTTAGGCTTTAAATGCACTGTGTATTGCACAGTCGGTTATACCTGACGACAACGTTTTTACTTCTTCCTTTATCCAAGTTATCTATTGTATAGGAGCATATATTTATTATAGTGCTCAACACGGTCTCGAAACGTGCAGTTGGCTTCGTTGATTTACAATTGTATTTGATTTTAAATCCGTATAAATGAATTGAGGCATCGAAAGCGCAAAAAATGCACTCACGCTGCCATCGCTAGATGAATTTGTTGCTCAACTTCTTCGACAATGCACAAAAGTGGTCGTAATTCAACGGAAATGTTCAGAAATGCAGCCGCCATACAGTTCCGCACACACACATACACACACATACTTTTACACTTATTTTTCTCAACTTAGCAGATTGCCTGTGTGTGAGTGTATTGTTGGCGTGCTTGGAAATTTTGCAGCTGGCTTATTGACTGTATTTGCCTGGCACTTTCTGCGGTCTGCTTAAGTGGGTTCGCCTAAAGTTGCACGTCTGTAGCCACTTTTCGGCCAAAAAATAACTGTGTTAATAGATCTATGATACGACTACGGTTCTATGGATATATGCAAATTTGGCTGGTAAATAAATTTGACAAGAGGGAAGGTGGCTGGGGCGGGGATGGAAGGAAACGTCTGTTGGTGCCTTTAGCAATTCAGTTATAAAAGGATATTGCCGCGTGCATGGCACAGAAAAGTGGATAAGGAAAGAAGGGGGGGAGGGGGGGGGGAGGGGGGGGGGGGGGAGATTGGGGTGGTGGGCTGATTGACTTAAGCGCAGCGGTTGCTTCCACTCAATGAAAGTTGCTAAAGTAGCGGCAAATACAAAAACAATGACAGTGTCAATGACTTGGCCGATAAGTCTTGGTCTTGGTCTTGGTCTTGGTCCTGGACACGGCTAATGGCAAAGCTGCGCTTAAGTCAATTTGAGTTTTGCTCATTTCCTTGAAAGCACTAAGATGGCACAACGGGACAGGCTACAAGCTGTCAGTAAAATCAAAGTTCACTTGCCAGAAGGAGACGCGTGTTTCCGCTTAAAAGTTTGCGCTGACTATTGATGGCACCCGAGCCGGGACAAATCCCCCAATCAGCTTGTTTGTCGACTTTGCTGGCCCAGACTAATTGCCATTTAATGACGATGACAAATTGCTAAGTGAACAGCTGCAGTTGCCCAAAACAAACATACATACATAACTAAATCGAGTGAAATGTCAGCAAATATCGGTCAGCTCAGGACACTAAACAGTGAACAAAAAAGGAAACCTTTAAATTGAATCAGAGCAGACACAGAAAAGTGCAATCACATGAGCATTTTACACTCCGCTACACAAACAGCTGAGAGTGAAAAAGAGAGAGCGAGAGAGAGAGTGAGTGAGTGAGACGGAGGTTGGTAAATAGAAACCCCGATATAATGGCATCATCAGCAGCAACGCAGACAATTGCTGTAAAATAACTGAGAAATTGAACAATAATTGAAATAAAAGCCAATTTAATTGAAAGTGAAGGGAAAATGTGGCGCACCACTGTCTTGAAATCAATAAGAGAATTTGGCGGTATTTTCCAATATAAAGCAGGAGAATTATTGATAATCTGACATTGTTCTTTTTGACAAAGGTAACGAAGTACACTTGCCTGTACTTTAAAGATATAGATAAACAAAATACGCAATCCTCAGTAGATAAGTTTTTGAAGTGCTCAGGCAACTGAACAGAAGAGGGTCCGCGTTTTTGTATGGATGTGGGGTTTGTCATAGCCGAAGGCAGCCACTGCTATATCAAAACAGTTGGGCTTGAAAGTTCCCTATACTTTAAACAATAATAAAAACAAGAACGCTGCAGTCGGGCGTTACCGACTGCGTTATACTCGTCAACGTTCTTAATTATTATTATTTTGAAAATTTTCGGTATTTTGTAGTTTGTGCGATGCGGGGTTGACTAGCTTTCAAACTGTGGGAGGTTTCTATTTTTGCGATTTGCGGGAGCTCAATTTGACTCGGGTGGAAATTTATAAAAATTTTTTTTCTTAAAATGAGTAAGGGAGGGGTACATGCTTTAAAAAAAAAAAAAATAAATCAAAACACTTTTTTTAAATGCATCGATATTTAATGTAAAATCGATGTTAATAAAAAATCATGACCAGAATGCCATTAAACATGAAAATCGAAAATACATGCTTTTTTTCTAAAAAAAAGCGTCGATTTTAACTGTAGAATCGATTTAAATGAAAAATTTTGACCGGAATGTCATGAAACATGAAAATCGGTTCAGTTTTGACCACTTTATGGGTGTTTAAAATATGAGACCTATGGGTCCAAATTTTTCTCAATTTTGGCATAATTTTTAACAAAAAATTTGTTTTTTTTTGCAATTTGTGGCCAGCACAGGCAAGTGCCACAGTCTTAACTGCCGTTCAATTTGATATGGGTTGGATTTATAGACGTATAGACATACTTATTATAATTATAATTGACATTTGCAGGATTTTAGATAAAACGCTTTTTGCTGCTCGATGTCCCGATGGGACATTTCATATTGTTTTTATGATAACGGTCGATTTTATTTGTGTCATACAAAGTTTAATAAAAATAAATAAACAAAAGAAAATTCAGGCGACTATATCTGAGTGTCACTTTGTCTGCTGCTCCCTTTTCTTCAGTATTAAAACTTTTACATATTCTTCTTTTTGTTGTTTTTTTTGAAGCTTGAAATTACTTGTGGTTGAGAGTCAATAACTTTTGTCGACTCGTAAGCAGCTTTGTTCCAACTTTGAAATGACTTAAGCTCCACTTGCACATAGAAATCAATCAAAGTCTTGTTATATGCAGAGCGTAAAGTTGATAAGCCGTAGAAAATGTTTAAGCTAAATATTTAATCATAAGCTTACATATCCAGTAAAATTGAGGAGAGCGGGAAATGGGAGTATGGTGAATATTATCAAAGTATTTGCGAGTATTTAATAACTGTTTAAAAACTTATAAAATGAATTATTTCATTAAATTCAGCATTTGAATGAAGGATTATTGTAAAATTTAAAAAACAATTGGTTTAAATTTAGGATAATATAAATTAAGTTCTGATTGATCTAAAAAAACTTAACATTATTTAAAAAAAAAATTGTTTTAAGGATTCCAACAACCCGGCGACGCTTTAACTTATTTTAAACAAGGTACAAAAACTTTAAAACTACTTGATATAGAATAACTTTAACATTTTTAGTTAAATTCTTCAAATGTAGATTTATAGAATTTATAAGATGCTTTTAAAAGTTTTTAATAGATATAACAATGCAATTTAATTAAGACTTCATTTTAAAATTTTGTTTCGTATAAAGTTTCGATAGTCTTAGCTTCAAATATTTTGAATGGACCAAAAGTTCGCTCCTGGTGTCTAAAGAGGGGGTGGAACGTGCAGAGGGCGTTTTATAGGGAATGTGCTTGATGGGTTAGAGTAAGTGCTGTAGGATGCCAGGGACTCAGTCAGACAATCAATATCTAGCAGCCATTGTACGTTTTGAAACACAACAATATTTGTATAGAGAAATACTTACATACTTTTCACACACTCACACACACATACATGTAACCCTTCGGCACGCCATATCAGTCCGATTTTGGGGAGTATCTGGTGGTGCTGTTATATCAGCGCCTGCAGCTTTCATTAGTTTCATGCCAATGTTGTGTGTTTCTGTCCTGGGCATGGCGTGTCTCTTGGCCCTCGGCTCGAACTAGGAGTCTGCCCTTTGACATCAGCAGTTTCCCGCTGGTTGTTCTCGTTGATGGGATTTTTTTTTAAATTTTAATTTTAAGCTCATGTAGTTTGTCAATGCCTGTCTGCGGGTGTGCTTGTCGTGTCGTTCCTCGCAGTTCGAGGCCGATTAAATGAGCACCAGGTGCACATGCAGAATACACACACACACCCACCCCCGCTCCACAATATTTCAAATATGCAAATTAAAAATGTTTTTCACCGGTAAGTTATTTGGGTATGTTTGGATCAGCCGCAAGTGACAGCAATCAGGAATAATTTTAATCTGATGTTGTACTTATCTATAATAGTTGGTATTGAATGTCGTACAGTGGCACAAGAACAGCTTTACTGGAATTTAAAACTGAGTAAAACCTTTACTTATTTTCAATTGAAATTTGTTTTTAGATCAGATAAGTTTAAGTTTCAAATATTTAATATAAAATTAAATTAATATTCATTAAATATAATATTTAAGTTAAAATCGATTTAAATAAACGATCTGCCGTATATAGAATATAGAATAGACGTTCGGACTTGTATATACATATATATCTATATTTTTATACAGCCCTATAATATTCTCTCATAAATCATAAATCCGGATAGCTAAGCTATTATACATATATACTACAATGAAAATATTCGAATTTATAAAAAATTTATCTAAAACAGAACACAGTAAATAATAGAATAAGAATAAAAGAGAAAGAGGAGAAATAATAATAATTGTCTGTAAAATCTAGTTAAAGTATATTTGACAACCTAACTCGAGTTACCGGCTTTCCGTTAACTTAAATTTTTAAATTCATTCGTGGTTAAGCCTTATCAGATTTTGTCAGATTTCGTGTAACAGATACTTGCGACTGTATTGATTTAGAAATAGCTACTTGCCTACTTTCAGATAAATTCCCTGCCCAAAAATTAGAGCAGCCGGCAAATACCTATATGAAAAGGAAAGAGAAGGTCCTGCCACTTCTGCAGTTTCAATTTAAGCATCACAAGAGTTTGCCATTGGCAGCTTAGGCTGGCGTACATTAAACCCAAATGCAAATTTGTTTGCTGTGGCTACAAGTTGAGTCGGACGTGTGCATTGCGCCTTTTGATCACAATTCGAAGGAAAGCAGAGTACACGCTATTCCACTCAGACAAAAAAACAGCAAGTTTGTATTTAAATTATGTTCACTTATATTATTATAGGTATTTACCATCCTAAATGTTAAGCTAAAATGATGTATGTATCAAAAGATATACTAATAAATAAATCAAAAAAATTTAAACCTAATAAAGTATTTAATGGAAAACATTGTGGTTCTATTGATATAATATTTTTTATTTTGAACAAAAATATCCACAAATTAAGAACTATTCATACCCATGTTATGAATCTTTAAGATCCATATTTTCCTGAAATTTAAAGTACAAACCGTTACAAATTTTATCCCGCTTATACTTGGAAGTCGGACAGAATTTTTCTTTTAGTGTGGATGATTGCAAACTTTCTTAATTATGCGCCCCAATGACCAACGGGCGGTGGCTATTGAGGTCTTTTGGCTGATTCCAGTAAAACTTTTGCTGTTTAGTATTTCCACCAATTGAGCTGGGCATACTTCATTTTGTTTAGGACCAAAATTAAATCTTTTAATTAAATATTCAACAGTATGTAAAAATCATGTTTGGAAAATCTTGAAACAAATGCTATAAAGGGCAATTAGTAAAATTAAACATAAAGTAAGGAAAGTACAGAAGGAAAGGGAACAATGACGTTGTATAGCTGTATGTGGCAGGCGGAATCTTCGGTAAATATACTCAATTATATATTTCTGATCAGCATCAACATCGGAGCTAATGTTGCTATGCATGTTTGACCATTTTAAACACTTTAATAGATAGCCTCTTTCTATTTGGTATGTAAGCTCACATTAGTCCTATATACATATCATAACATACTATCTTTAAAATTGTGGGGAAATATTCACTTTTTTTCGATTTGCGACATGTTATCGAATTGCCAGCCTTCCAGAGGGCGTGGCACAAAAATCTTAACACTTTGTCAGAAGAAGATAACTGCAAATATATATCCAAAGTTTCAAAGTTTCAATACCGTTGAAGAAACTCACGTTCATCCGGACGGACGGCATGACGGACATGGCACAAGCCCAATATACTAGTTTAATTTCGTGAACGAGTATAGAAACAAAAAAAAACCGCAAATTAAAGTGTACAATTTCATAACGATCGTACTTTTAGTTTAGAAAGCGCAATCAAAAAGTTGTGTGTGTGAATGTTTTAGTATGTATGTATGAATTTAAGGGGGTTGAAATGCTTATAAAGACAGATCGCACAGTTTAGGGTCCCGATTACAGCCTGCTCACTTGTTTTCGTATGAGGCTGGGGGTAAAAGAAGCACAGCAATTTCTTAATGCGCAGCTTGTGGCATGTGTGTATTTGTGTATATATGTGTATTATGTAGGATTGTATGTTACGACAATTGAAAAGCTTTTTTTTCTCGTCTCCACAATAAACTCGTTGGCGAAATAAAATGCTTCTAATTTATAGCACAATTAAATGGCATCTGCATTTGAAATTCCGAATGACCACATGATGTTGCACAGTTGACAGCTGTATTTTAAGGCTACTTAATTTGTGAGAAGGACATTTAGGGAGACTACACAAATTAAAAATAGAAAGAAATGGTTGTAGTTTATGGTATATATGACAGCCAACTGTCTTCTTTTAAAATAAACAAGGCATATTTGAATTTGTTGTGGGTGTTGCACAGCTTTCAGTTCAAAGGTCAAGTGGTGAACCGCGCAAAGTGAAATGTTAAATATACTGACACATTGACATTCAAAAAGGGTATAAACGTGGACTTGCACAATATAATCGTATCGCATAAATACAAAAGTTGTGGTCATAAAATATGTATCATTAAGCGCTGCTCGGAAAGTTTTTCTGTGTGCCATAGTGTTGCCCATAAATCAGCACCTAAAGGGTATTTTGTTTTTTTTTAATTACTGGTTAAATGCACGGAGCTCATAAATTGTCTGGGTAAGTCACCAAGTTTTGTCGATAGTTGCAGTCGCCTGCAACGCGTTGGGGAAGTGTCCATAAAGACGTCATTGCCAACCACCCACTGGCAAGAAAAATGATCAACAAATTAGCTGCTGAGAGTGGCCGTAGGAGTAGGGGAGGGGGTGGGCACTAAGTATAAACACTTGGCCACTTTGTATAAAGTGGAGCATCACATGGTACATGGCATAAGTTGTTGTTGCTTTCTAACTAAATGCCTCGTAAATATTTATAAAGCATAAGCTTAACAAAGCCGCTGCCATTAAGGCGGCGGAATAAAGCCCTTTTAATTGGCTTTTTCTGAAATATTTAAGACCGAATTATCCTAAGATAGCTACTTTTATTTTAAACTGTGGCAAATTTCCAAAGTTGCTAACTGAACACGTCTTAAAAGATGGCCAATTCAATTATTCAAAGTAATAATTTTATGAAAAGATTCTGTGAGTGTAATCGTACTCAGTGTGGTAGACAAAGCTGTAATTTGTAAATACAGTCGAATCCGAGATATTTTAATTGAGATTTCGATTTAACAAAAAAAAAAAATAATTATAATAATAAAAATAAAATATTAAGACTTAGCTTTAAAATAAATTGTAATTTTTATTCAAACTTATTAAATAATCAAAATAACTTTTTTTACATAATTTCTGAAACATAATATCGTAGTTATCGTATCGATTTTGATTGTTTATTTTTTTATAAGTTCTATCTCTATCTCAACGCTCTCATTATTAATTGAAATTGTTAAGGTTTTATGGGTAAGTTTTTTTTGTTTTTACAATTTTTGCGTTACAGCTTATTTATTGCTTTGGATGAAAAAACAAACTAAGAAAAGGGAAATGCAAAATTAAACAAAAGAAGAAAGAATTGGTTATAAAAGTTAACGGTAGCTTAATATAAAAGCTGTTTTTTCTGACGGCTTGCATTGGGAATTATTAGAGGTTTTAAAAATGAATATCGATTTATAGGAGGTTTAACGTTCATTGAATTGCTAATAAAATGTAAATTAACGATATAATCAAAATCTAAGAAAATCTTTTGAATTAAAATAATTAATTTTTTTTATGGGAACAGCAATTCGTTACGAATTTTTAATCTTTTCGATTTACTAGATTACGAATTTTCGCGATTCGACTGACTAGGAATCTGCTGAGCACTGTTAGGAAAAAAGGCAAGTGAGAAAAGCTGGAAAGAGCATATAAAAGAAAAACAATTTGAGTAGTAGTAGTAGTGTCAACGCGAATTTAGCTAGAAAAATTGGCTATAAATAATTAGATATACTTTATTAACAATTGTTCGACTTTGGTAGGACATGATGCAACTACAATACTTGAGTGACAGTTATTTCCAGTGTTTTCTAGTTATCAACGAGAGTCTTAATCCGTTGTTGGTGGTAGCCTTGGTAAAAAGTTGGCCACTCGTTGCCAATTACTATTTGGCCAAATGAAATTCAATACGCCGCAGTATTCGTATATATATATATATATATATAATGGGTATATATAAGTATTATATAAGATATACGAGATTATTGGCGCAAGTGTCAACAGGAACTTAATCATTAATTATATTTGCGCGTGGCGGGACTTCGCTTAGAGGCATGCGAGCACTTGCGAGCAATCATATAAAAAGCAGCAAAGTTAATTGATTAACGATGAACGAGCGCCCGGCTGGTTATACGCGGATACGGATACGTTAGCGGATGCGGCTTGTACTACTAAAAGCCAAAGACGGACAACATTTCGCAACAGGAGCACAATTTGCTTTATTAAATTGTCATTAATATTGGCCTCGGTTAAAACTGACTGGCTAACTGGGTTAGCACACGTACGTTTAATCATACGCCATGTGGTACGCGAAGGCTGCTGATTAGATAAAGTAGCGTGACGTCTACTTTTTAGAGGCCTGGCTTAGAGGGTTTCCTAGTACAGGCACTTAACGCATTTGGCTGTGGCTAGCGAAAAAAAAACTGCAACGAGGCCATTTGGACACGCCCTTAAATCAATGCCCAGTCTGTCGCGCTATCTCTGTGAGTGTGGCTAAAATGATTTATGATACGAGCGGCAGTTTGTGTGGTCAGTCGCCGGCGGACACGAATGCAAATGGCAATGGCAACAGAGAACAGAAAACCGAAACAGAAACATAAAGCGGAAAAAAATAACAACAACAACAACAAAGGCAAATACACACATGTGTCGGTTGGGTGTGCGGAGCGTGGAATGCAGATACGGATACGATACATGCATACGGGTCTCAGCCGAACCGGTTGTGCTCATTGCACATAAGCGGAAATAATGGCTTCAAGTTTGTTTTGACTCCGTTATAAATTACAATGATTGACGTTGCGTGTTGCAGCTCGTTTTAATTATACAATACGAGTGCGTAAATATTTAATATTATTGTGAGAAATTTAAGCGTTGATCGCCTGCAAAATGTGACCTATTAAATTCTGATACAGATATAGTTATAAGCAATGATGTAAGCATTTATAGTATCCTTGAGCTGTCAGTTCCTTGCTGTACAGCAAAATAAAATTGATATTCGAATAAAAAGCTGAATTTCAACTTCTTAGCAGTCTTTGATATAAATATACCCTGTATCCGCTGTCTTCGGTAAATTAGTTGCCTTAGCCGAAAAATCGGAATACTTTTAAATTGAATGTAAAGAATTTAATCAAAAATTAAAAATTTTGAAACAGATTATCTATAGATTATAAATCGATTCTGAAACACTTTTTGCAAGGTTTTGATTGAATCTTTAAGCAAATCTTAATCCGAACGACTATTTTATCATAAATGTGGTCTATATTTTTACAATTTTATAATTTATTTTAAATTTTAAAATCCCAAAGCATAAACAGGGATAAGTTCTGGAATTTAAAATTAAGATAAATGTGACAAAACAAGTTTCGATTCATACCTTAGGCTTATGAATGCTGAAAATCTGGATCATCCCAAGATTCCACCGCTTTATAATTGATGACATTTAGCATTTTTATCTTTTTTAAGTTTAACTGAATGTTTCCTTTTTTTTAATTCTCGACCGATAGATATGCGCCTGAAGCGTTGTTTGCCAAACTAAACACAATTTTTGTTTGGTTTTTTAGGGTATTTATTATGAATAAAGTAGTTATAAAATGCCAAGCGTATTTCTCTGCTATCCATCATACTTGCTGGCAATCAAATTGCAATTTAGTTTGCTGGCATTTTAAGTGCATAAAATGAATATTCATCGTTTTCAAAATCATTTGCAAAAAAATGTGCAAAATGAGTTAGGTAAGTGCTACATTAGTTTTTCAAGGTTTTCTGTCATGTATTCACACCTACTACATATGTGTGTAAATGCCAAACATTTTTGTCCTTGTGAAATTGTTAAGAATTTCTTGCATCTAATTAATGTGGGTAGCTAAAAAATAAAAGTCTTCCATGTCAGAAAATAAAATGGTAAGGTTAAATTTAATTTTATAGTTTTTCATTTCTCAAACACTGAAAAGAAGAACAAAGTTCAAAGCTGTATTCAGCTGTTGTAAGTTGCAGGTAATTATATTAAAATTTACTGGAAAATATCTATTGTGAATTTTTATTAAATTTCCAAACTTTTTACACAAGTGTGTGCGTTTATTAGCTTCTTAGTTCAGAGTTTACAAGTCTTATGCATCGGTTGTCCACGCGCTCTTTTGTAAAGCTAATCGAAATGTTTTTGTTTGGTATTCCTCTTCGCTTTGGTATTCCTCTTACGTCCTTTGCACTGCAGGCGTTCAATCGGTACGGGTGTCTATTTTGCATTTACCTCTTGTGCGGCACACTGATTGCTATTTAGTTGCATCAACTATTCAGTTGCAATCGTTGTTGGCATTTGTGTACCCTTTCAGAAAGTATTGTGACTTTTTTATTAAGAACCTCTTTTAAAGGAAAAGTTAACAATAGTGAAATGGTGCCGAAAATTGAATACCCTTGCAGACATATAGTATTTCCACATAAAATAAAAACCTATTGTAACAATAGTAAAATATAGGAATATACATTTAATTTAATAGTAATTTCTCTTACCTAAACTTAAACTTGTACGCTAGAAGCTAAAATTAAATATATATTATTCTTCATGCTGGATAAATAAATGTATTTGTTTTTTAAAATATATAGAAATCATCAGATTGGATTACATATTCAGTTAACACTGGTTGCGATATGTTAGATTATTATCAATATATAAAAACTAGCAATAAAAGTGTATTTAATATTCTTCATATTTATGACATATATTTCTTTGAATTCCTCAGTGTTTGATATTCATTGACTGGAAAACATTTTAATTTCGTAAGGACTTACAGAAAAACTGCAAAATTGAGGGAATGCTTCATTGTTGCCAACAGTCAATGTGGCAAACACTCAAGCAGATTGTTTTCATGCAATAGTCAGAATTGAAGGCAAACTCAATCACAGCAGTCACGCATAACGGTCGTGAATTGCGGTTCTCAGAGGAGGGGGCCTGAAGAAGGGAGTAGCGATGGTATCTGTGCATGATTTATGCGTTGTCGTTTGATAATTTCAACTTGTTGCCAAGGTTCTGTCTGCTGTTCTCAGATAAGTGGCACAAGTGGCAACAGCCACAGCAATCATTTAGCAGCATAACTTTAATTTTAATTTAATCTCGGCAAGAATTGTAATTGCTCTCAGCTGAGGGCTGCAATATAGTAATTAGCATACAAATCAAGTCAATTCTTGCTTTATTTAGATGTTGCCATTTTGCTCGAGTGTCCAAGTTATTAAGTGGGGGGACAACACGTTGCCACACGCGCCAATGAAATTAACTTCGTCTTGTTAAACTTAATAAAAAACTTTCGCTTCTTTGGTTCTTGGCGCTTGGGGGGACTTATTGACAACTTAGGCTTCGACCGGCCTATTTTGACCTGACTTGGTCAGGACCAACAACAACAAAGGCAGCCGCAATAGGCTGCACAAACTTTGGGTGCTCTAAAATTTTAATTTGCTACTTTTAGAATCGAATTTTTTTTTTTGTTAAATGGTATTTTTTGTTTTCTCAGAAGTGCATTTCTTTCAAATTGTTTAGAAAGCGAAAATAAAAGTGATTTAGTTCAATGAAATTAGTTAGAAACTTGTCAAACAAAGGATTTTGGACAGTTTGCTGCGCACATTCATATGTTTTAACTTTATTTGGGATCAATTTGTGTTTATTGACCTGCAAATTCAAAACATCAAATAGAAAAGTTTTGTCTTTGAAATGTATATAAAACACTGTTATCAAGTACATTGCAAGTCATTAAGCTATATTTATAATTCAGTTTATTTGTTCGAAGTAATATCGATATTTTCAGATGACTGCATAGCTGTATCCTTTCAAGAGATATAATAACTTTTTCTCACCATAAGCGAATCATATATTGTGTTTAAAGAAGTTGACTAATTTCATTAAAATATATTACAAAAGGAAATTTTATGCTTAACTTCAAAAAGAATTTTCTAACGCTCTCAAGATTTTGTTCTACCGTTTAATCTTCACCGCAAACAGGGGAAAGGGTACAAAAAACTTGCAAAAGTAGATGCTTGTACCTTGTATCTGTATGGATTAAATACAAATTCTTGGCTTAAGATAAATTTCACAATTATAAAGAAAGCATAGCATACTTTTCGGCTGCGGAATTTTTTTTTGTGGTTTGTTTAGCCAAAAGCTTTGTCGTTTTAACAGGCTTCCAAACTAGGTTCGCTAATTTGTGGTTATGCTGTTCCAAATGGTTGCCGCATCCACGACTTGTGCCGGAAATCGCTGGCGGCCACTTGACACGACCTGGCCGTAGCCTAGGAAATCAGCGAAATTGCTGTAGGATTTATGCGAATTTCGAATAGCCGGCGGGCAAACACGTTTTAATGAATTAATGCCAAGGTGCGGCCTAACAAGTGTCGGCTTTTGGACACGCTTAAGAGTCCGTGAGTCCGTTGTTGTTGCCAACAACAACAAAGTCAAATGCCAATTTAATTGACGCCGCGGTTGCCAAGAGCCTAACGCTGACAGCCCTAAGCGCTACGGCGTTTTTTGGACAGAACACTAAAAGGCGCCGCCATTTTGCATTTCTCCTATTTCATTGCGCTCAATTAAAACTTCAAGCAATGCTCAACTGGCAACTGGGCCGCAACTTGGCTTTGTCTGCGGCAACCTTCTCCTGGCCTGCAATGCCCAAATAACAAATGTGCAAAGTTTAGTGAATTAAATGCGCCAGCGATGACCTTGCAATTCGCTCCTGGGACACCATTGTCAACCAATGTCAAGATGTGCGACCCAGCACTGAGTTACTCTCTGGATAAAGTTCAGAATTTCAAGAGAACTTGAATCTTGCTGACAAGTTCTGCCTTACTTTAATTAATGTTAAAATAGTGTTTAATTTGGTTCTCTTTTAAGTATTATTTTTCCTGGCAAGTTGAATTCGATCTTATTGTGTATGTAATAGGTTAAAGCTACTTTGAACTGCTCCTGTGCAGAAACCTGATCGCCAACTTATATACTAAATTTCTAAAATCTATTCCAGTCTGACTTGTGTACCTAAGTCATTACCAACTTTATTTTTTTTATATTATTTATATAAAGCTAGCTTTAAATTAAAATCTAAAAGTTAATTATTATGGATTATAGATTAAAGCAAACAAAAGTCATTAGAAAATTTATTTTTAATATTTTATTTATATAAAGCTGGCTTAAAATTAAAATCTAAAAGTTAACTTTTGTGGATTAGAGCTAATGTAGTTGTGAATAACAAGTACAACATCCCCAAGGGAATAAGAGGTGGAGTTATTTGGTACTGGATGTTGATGTGAGTTTAGCGAGTGTATAACATGTAATGTAACTATTTGGGGTTTGTGTTGTTTGGGGCTATAGTTGTTTTTGTTTAATGTTTCGTTGTGTTATTTTAAGTATTGGAGTATAGAAGATTTTATTTAAATTTGGGAATTGCTGCGCTTAGATGTTTTGTTTAGTTTTATTTTAACATATTGTTTTTGTGGCGTTGTGGATTACGGGCTACCATGAATATGTTTTATCTAATTACAGTATCGGGTGTGTTGCTAATATCTTCATTTGGGTTGAGTTGATGGCTTCGAACGTCTGTAACTTGAAGTTGATTGTGGTGTTGTTGAGCTTTTATTGTATTCTGTTGTTGTTTGATGACTGTAAATAACATAGAGATGGTGTCTTTATGTCGCACTTCCTTGTTTTATGATAGCTTGGAGCTTTTCTTGTTTGATAAAGACAATTCATTTTCAATAAAAATTATGTTTACGGTGTGAAATATCTATTTAATCGTAATAACGCAATTTCAAAAGCTATTTTTATCCAATATTTTTTTCCTATAATATT
This sequence comes from Drosophila nigromelanica, assembly GCA_004149465.1. Lineage (NCBI taxonomy): Eukaryota > Metazoa > Arthropoda > Insecta > Diptera > Drosophilidae > Drosophila > Drosophila nigromelanica. The sequence continues at coordinate 58,403 of SCDS01000086.1, read as the reverse complement.
TATTTGCCTCACACATTCACATGTGATGATCTCCATAAAAGATTTTCAGAAAGTGTTTAATTAAATTATGTTTTTTTGCCTTAATTTCTTGTTGTTTTAGCTAGTACCTTAAAAAACAGTATTCTTTATAGAAAAGTATGTTTTGGTCTTAAAATCATTTATGTTAAACCAAGCTATCCATTTTTTTTGCTTGTTACGATATACACGAAAAAGTAAATCGATAATTGTATACAATCTAATTGAAAAACGTGATATTATTGTCTTAATTAAATATTTATTATCTCAGCTTTTACACAGTTCATAGGCTGAGCTATGAAAACGATAATCCCTGCCATGCAAATTAAGAAGGGGGTCTGTCAGTTGCTTGCCCTAAACAAGTTCAGTATACAGCAATGGCTGAAGACCTTCGATACGATTCTATTCGATGCGGATGGCGTGCTGTGGAAATCAGGCGAGCCGATTGAGGGAGCTCCCGAGACGTTCAATGCCCTACGTGCTATGGGCAAACAGGCGTTCATTTGCACCAACCATTCGAGCACATCGCGGGAAAAACTGTGGCAACGCGCCGAGAGTATGAAGATTCTCATAAATAAGGATGAAATTTTGTCGTCATCGGGGGCACTAGCACACTATCTGCAGGAGCGTAAATTTAAGCGAAAGGTCTACATTATTGGCGGACAGGGCATTGCAGATGAGTTGATCGCCGTTGGCATTGAGTCGTTGCCACTGGGCGCGGAGACCATGACTGCAAGTACATTGTGGGAACATATAGAGAATATGCCCTTGGATCCAGATGTGGGTGCTGTCGCTGTTGGGCTTGACGAGCAATTTGATGTGTTAAAGCTGACGAAAGCGTGCTGCTATTTAAAAGACCCAAGAGTAATTTTTCTGGCAACCAATAATGATCATGCTTTTCCCGCGGGGCCCTGTCGATTTATTCCCGGTGCTGGCGTCATGGTCTCCGCAGTGCAGTCGGTTATCAAACGGCCGCCGTTCACTTGCGGCAAACCCAACACCTACATCTGCCTGCATCTGATACGCCAGGGATTAATCAAGCCGGAGCGCACTCTCATGGTGGGCGATACGTAAGCGGTTCAACAATTCTAGATCCACTTTACTTTTTAAAAGCTTTTTATACTCGTTCACGAAGTGAAACTAGTATATTGAGTTTGTGCAATGTCCGTCTGTCCGGATGAATGCAACTTTTGAAACTTTCAATATATACTTGTAGCTATCCTCTTCAAAGTGTTAAGATTTTTGTGCCACGCCCACTGGGAGGCTGGCAACTCGATAACATGTCGATACACCTCAAATCGCAAATCGATAAATAGTGAATATTTCCCCACAATTTTAAAATTTGGTATGTAGTTAGCTGGTGACCTCCCCAAAAGAATGCGATCTTGATAACCCGGCCACGCCCACTAGAACGCCCCCAGCGCCCAGCCCTAAAAAATCGGAAATGCCTATATCTCCCATAGTTTTCAAGCTAGAGTCACCAAATTTGGAATATATATTACTGGGAAGTTTCCCCAGACGTAAGAGAAAATATTGTCTGGCCATGACCATAAGAGGTCACCTCCTTTAAAGATAGGTACAAAAAGAGCTGGTCACCCCCCGCATCACACAAATTACAAAATACCGAAAATTTTCAAAATAACAATAATAATTAAGAACGTGAACGAGTATAACGCAGTCGGTACCGCCCGACTGCAGCGTTCTTACTTGTTATTTCTTTAGTTTGTACACAGATATTCTGTTTGGCTACCATTGCGGCTTTCAGACTCTTCTGGTGGGCACTGGGTGCAGTAATCTTGAAGAAGTTTCCCAAGTCCAGAATTCCGAGAAGCCGCTGATGTACAAGCAAGTACCCGATCTCTTTGTGCCCAAGTTGTCGGACTTGCTAAAGTTTTTACCTTCCAGAAATGGTTAATTTCATGAATTTCATTTATACAAACGGATGCTATATATAGTGGCTCCATCTCATAATCGGGGAAAACGTTTGGCCGATTATGCAATGGAGCCACTTTATTCACCAACATTTGTATGTGAATGAAGAGATTAATTATTAATAATAAAAATTATTCCCCGCCTAACAAACAACAACATAAAAAGGTTGAGACAACTTTCTTTGGAGCCAACTATGTTAAGTATATTTCTTAACTCTTTTTCAGCCGAAGAAATTTGAGCCAATGAAATTTGAGGTTATCGATTTTTATAGATTTTAGTAATATGGTAAGATTATTTTAAACACACTTAGTCTGCGTGTGCCATGGATGAATCTATAGACGAAAAGCTGAAGTCTCGAGTTCATATAGTTTCCGACTCCGCTGTTGATCCTGATCAATAATATATATACTTTATGGGGTCGGAGATGCCTCCTTCTGCCTGTCCAGGGTATAAAAATTCAATAAAAATTACCAATAATTAACATCGAAATCAAATACAGTCGAATCTCAATAAAAATAATTCGTAAGGAACTGCTGGTCTCTTGAAAAACTTTCCATAACCGAATCCAAAATATATTGGTCCTTTCGTTAATTCGTATTTTAATGTAAATAATAATTTAATAGTTCATTTTTAGAACCTCTTATAATTCGTAGTGCAAAACGTAAAAAAGAGTTTAGTTTAGTTTAACTATCGTTAACTTTTGCAGACAATTTGGTCGCAATTATATTGCCTTACAGTTTTTTATTCAATTTTGAATTTCTTTTTTCTTAGTTTGGAAAATGTAATTATCGAGATGGCCGAAAAAAAACCTCTACCAATTAAAAATTTATAATAATTTATAATATACAAAAAATTTTTAAAATTTATAAATTGTTTTGATACATGCATACTTAAAATAGTTGTAGATGCTTTACTGTCAAGTGTTGACAGCAAATAGTTTTCAATATTTCAATTTTCGTATAGTACACGTCATGAATATTTGAGTTAAAACTGCCTTTGCCAGCAATGTTCAAGCACACCTGCACCAATCTGACCACGTTGCCCAAGCAGCGGGTGCGTCAGTGGCTGAGCACCTTCGAGACCGTGCTCTTCGATGCGGATGGAGTGCTATGGAAACTCGATCGGCCGATCGATGGATCCGTGGAGGCTTTCAACCAGCTGCAATCGAGTGGACGAAACAGCTTCATTATAACCAACAACTCGTCGTTGTCAAACGACTTTTTGGTAAAGAAGGCCAACAATATGGGAATGAAGATAGACATACATCACTTCCTTAGCTCATCGCTGACGGTAGCCACCTATCTGTCGATGAAAAAGTTCCAAAAAAAGGCGTTGGTGGTAGGTGACATGGGCATCAGCGATGAGCTGGACAGATTGAAGATTTGTTCATTTCGCGTGAAGGCCGAAAAGCCGGACAAGCCGATGCATCTAATTGCCAAGGAAATGGTGATCGATCCGGATGTCGGGGCAGTTGTTGTGGGCAAAGATGATGAATTCAATGTGACCACTCTTATCCGAGTCTCTAGCTATCTGCAAAATCCCAATGTTCTCTTCTTGGGCACCTGCCTGGACACATCCTTCCCCATTGGCAAAAGGCGTGTTATTATTGCCGCGGGTGCAATGATAGCAGCAATTAAAACTTTCACCGGACGCAAGCCGTTGATTCTGGGCAAGCCCAATCCCTGGGTGGTAAGGGAGCCACTAAGTTGTGGGATGATAAATCCGGAAACGACGCTAATGGTCGGCGACACGTAAGTCCAAAGGTAGTCCAGTTGGGAGTTGGGAGCTGTCACATCCATTTGCATAAAACCATTAGACATTTTAAATTTGTATTAATTGGTATTAATTAAGTACGAACGTTGCAGTCGGGTATAGTCGACTGCGCAATACCCCGCTTAAATCAGTCAAATTCGAAGTTAATTAATATTATTTTAGAAAACTATTGATTTGTGTAATTATCCGAAAATTGCAAATTCTGTGACTAGTTCAGATATGTTTTTTATAGATTTGCCGATCTTTTGAGGCGGTAATCTGACTGAAAATTTTAGGGAGATATATATTTATCGATTTGCCTGCCCCCAAGTGGGTGCAACACTTGTATACACGAGTATATATTTCAAATTTAAAGTCAAAATTGCTTTTATACAGACAGGTGGACAGCAAGACCGATATTGCACAAGCACAATATAATCTTTTCCCTTCGTGAACGAATATAATAAGATTGTTTATTCTTTTTGCAGCCTTGATACGGATATGCTGTTTGCACATTACAATGGATTTCAGTCGCTTCTGGTTGGCACGGGTGTTAGCAATTTAAAGGATGTGGAAAAGATGCGTAACAGCGGCAACATGAATATGGTGCCGGATACCTATTTGCCCAAACTCGGAATTCTAAATGAATTCCTATCATAGTTTTATTTTTAAATCAACACGATACGAATTAGCTAAGCTGAGACAACATGTGGGAATGTTTAACTTATTCTGTTTTAGCTCATCCTTTTCCCTTATGCTTGCCTGCATACAAATTGTAAATTAGCATTGACGCCGATATGCGCACAAAAATCAATATATATATATATATTGCCAACAGCCCGGTCAATGGCTGAATGGATAAAAACTCATTCACGTTTTGTGGCCTTTCAGATTTCCCCTTTCACTTCTGTCGCCCCGCGCTGTGGGATCCTTGTCAAAACTTAAAGAAGTGCAGTCAAAAGTGAACGCCACCGCATAAGTTGACACATTGTCAACGCCACGCTATTGTGTCCTCTGTGTGTGGTGTGGTGGTGCCGTGGCATTGTGGTGCGGTGGTGCGGTGGGTGGGTGTTGGGCTCTTCCCATTTCACACGCCTCCACTTCAGTCGGCACTCGGTCTGCCAGGGGCAGATGACGCGTTTTTCAACAGTTTTCAACTGTTTTTCGACGTCTATACAGAAATAAAAGCCTTCAGTGGCCAGTGGCCGCTGTTGGCGACAGCTGTGGACGGCATTAAAAATATGGCCGGCAAAATGTGTAGCACACTTGTCATCGACGCGCCACATGTGTTTAGGGTTCCCGTTGTCTTTTCCATATCCTTTTGTATCGCGGCATGTGTTGATCTGGTTTATTACCTAACGGCTGGTTTGTGTAACATGCCAAAGGTCAAACAAAATACATCCTAAATATAGTTGCAAACTCAACAAAAGGCGGTAAAAGTCCTTTAGTCGGGAGTGCCCGACTAGATGTTACACTGAACTAGTGGTGAAGCGATTTGCCGAAATCCGATATATTCTTAATCTGCAGATGCTTTTAAGAATATATATACTTTATGGGTTTGGACATGCCTACTTCTGCGTGGTACATACATTGTATACATCCAATATATGTAGCAATGTTATAAATATTAATGCGTTAAAAGGTTTGGCCAGGTTTTGATGCAACCTAAAATATGCTTTTTTTTTTTTTTTTTTATTTTATTTTACTTTTTAAAAAAGAATATTTTTAACTAAGTTCTCACGAATTACAATAAATATATATGTAATTATAATTTGTAGCTCTAATTGGATTTAGGTTTTGGCTGCTTCTTTGAGAAACTGGTTCAGTTCACTGTTATTTTTGTTATTAATGACACGTTTGAAATGGTTCAGCTAAAATTGGGTGAGTCTGATTTCAAGAAAGGCTTGAACCTGCCTTTGGCATACTTAGTAATAAGAAATCGATATTGGAAAGGATTTGAATTGGCTGTTTGCAAATATTAATGGATAGGAATATAGAGAGTATATACCCTCTAAGAAGTTCGTGTAAATATTCAAATGTGTAAAAATCCAATCATACGAGCGTTAGTCTTCACATGTTTGGATTTCTTATCTAAGTCGTATCTTAAATCCATAACTTGATCTTAAATTTGTGAGCAAAGCCCACCCTGGGTGGTTTTAGAGTTTGGGTTAGGAAATTCGACAGATAGATTAAAGATTGGGCACACTGCTGCTACGCGAATCGAGAAAAACAATCGATATTTGTCAGTTACAGTTTGAAAGCAATCATTTTTGGCTAACCTTTTTAAAGGCATTACTTATTTTGATAGGGCAACTTAATTTCGGTTAGGAAAATTTACGATTTGCAATTTATTTCCGATTGTTATTGTTGGCATGTTGTTTTTTTAGGCAACTCCGCGCGCCATGTGGCCCACTTTACATACTATTGTGTCATTGTTTGTTTGGCATTGTTTACATTTTGCCTATGGTACGTTGGACACAGACCGAAGGCAACGAGCCATACAAATGGGAACTTTCTCAAACACGCGGGAGTCGAGGGGGCCAAAGCTAATTGTATTGTGGGGAAACCGAGGAGTAAGTGAGTTTTCTACGCTCAAGTGCCTGCAGTCATAGTTATACTTAAAGTTGAAGCTCGTCGAGCAGCAGCCGCAGGGTAGTTAAGATCTCCATCGCTGATAGCGGTGCCAAGGCGGCGCCCCTGAATTAAATGCTTGGCACAATTTGGCATAAAGTCGAGTCCTGTGGAACCGGAAATCGAGTTATGCCTGTAGTGGAAGCGTTGACACCGCTTTGTGTAAAAGTATCTCGATAACTTGATGGAAGTTTGCAAAGAATTTGGCACTCACAATTTGCACAGAACATGGCAGAGATTAATTAAATTTGAATTTAAGCAGCTTCGACGTGCTTCTGCAGCTGACAAAGGCAGCTGCTAATTAATTTGCCAACAGTATGACGGGGTCAACACCTCTTGTGCTGCATCAAAGCTTGTGACATGGCACAACTTGGTATCGTTTGTCAAAGGCTGGAGTATCAAATACAACAACAATAGCATCGGGCAACAACAACGACGACATAAACTCATCATCGTCATCATCATCATGGCACTGCGCCCGATAATCCACATAGCATTAAAAACACATCAAACTGTTTAGACTCCGTTGACAAACACAATGTCATCAGCACTAAAAATATCTCAACTCTCCGGTTTGTCTGGGTGTAGCGTTTTCAAAACGACCGCTGACATTATCCAAACTGATTTATTGTCTTTAACACAAAGCCAGGCGACACTCGAATGTGCCAGGCATAATAAAGTTCCAACAAAGCGGAACCGACTCGTCTTTGTTGTTGCCAACGGCAACTGTTTTCAATGTGTGGCAAATTTTCATAGCACACTTCTGGGAGCATCCATAAATGTGCAAAATTGCGGGCGGGATGCGGGGGCGCATTTGAAATAAATTTAGCGATTTTAATTAGTTGTGCATTTATTCGGATTCTGGCTTCTGCCGTTTATTGCTACGCCCACACGTAACTTGCATAATTCAATTGTACCGATTATCTTCCCCCGGCTAAAAGCACCTGCTTTGTGGGATTTATGCTATACAGTATTCCAAAATAAAAAGGGTATATATGTGCGAGTGTTACAGAAACTAAGCTGATTGTGTAATAATTTCTTCTAAATTAGTTGTAGGGTATTTTCTAGTCCATAATTTTTAATGACTTTAGTTTGTGCACGCCTTATGATTATAAGGATATTCCTTTGTGTCCTGACGTCGGCGACATAACTCTGAGCTCTCACCACGTGCTTAGCATAGGCAAATGCTAAAAGCTCTCTAAGCCCCCCCACAGCACCGCACCAAAGTCGCATCAGGTGGTGCTGAGATTTGGTTTGGATTTCGAGATACGAACACGCACGACTCAGCACAAAGTGTTTTTGTTGCAAAATTCATATTCCGTGGGTGTTGTCAACACTACAAAAGCACCACACAGAGAAACTAATAAAATATTGAGAGAAACTGTATTCGAAATGGTCTGTTTTAGTTTTTTTTTTAACTACAAATATAATATTAAAAAAGTTAGGGAGTATTTCAAAAAAATTAATCCCACGTGTTACTGATATTTTAACCTTGAGTTTTGTCGTGTTCCGCTCATCTCTATGCAAGGCCCCTTACCATTTCGAGTTCGTCTTAGCCACGCCCCTATTAGGCCATTCGTTGAAAATACACGCTATCAATTTCAATTTGCCAGCAATTGGCAGAGTGTAAAATTTAACCACTTTCGTTAGCAGGAATTGTCTCTTGGCTACAAGATGCGATTCGTGGAAATTGCCTGTGCATTTTGTGCTGTGTTTTTCCGGTAAAATGCATTTGGCTGAAATAATATCAAGTGTAAAATAAATGTCTCATCAATTTTGAATTTTCACAAGTTGTGTAATATATATTTATTGAATTTCTCGAGCAAATATTAAACTTGAGTTTTGTTTTTTTTTATATTTTTATTTTCTTGTTAAAACTAAACTAAAGCTAAGTTAAATTTATATTTTATCTGCAATCTCTTTAAATTTGCTGTATATGCTTTGCATTAGCTATATATTTACAGATTCAGTTAGAATTTTTTTTATATATATATACATATATATATATATATATATATATATTTATACAACAGCAACGTTATTGGGAGGTAAGTTGAGTAAATTCAATTTGTGAACACCTGAAAATGTCTTTTACCATGGCAAAGTGTGTTTGTGTAAGTGTAAGTTGTTAAATTGAGCTACTATAACAGATTTTGTGTATTTGGGGTGAACCAAAATGAACCCATTTAATCGAATCTATCGTTTCTTTTTTAACTGAACTTTGAGCTAACTTTTTAACTTTCTGACAACTTGACATATTGCACGCCGACCCAAAGTCCAAACCCCAATCTCCCCAAAAAAAAAAATATATATATATATAAACTGCTATCGATATCAAAATGAAAAAGTTGTCTATAATTTAGAGCTAACCAATCAGTAACAAGAACGAAAAAGAGGAAAATGAAAATAATTCATTTATCAAGTTTTTCTGAAAAATGCAGCGGAAAGTATATTTAATTAAAAGCAAAAACTTGACGCTAATAAATAAAAGTTCGTCTTGGCAAAAGCGAAAGTAAGGCTTGTTTGGGTCAGTTCAGATTCATGGACTTCACCCCTTGGGCATTAATATATAGAGTAGCCGAAAAACGAAAAAGTTTTTCAGCTTAATTTAGTGCAAAATTGAAACAAATTCAATTGATTGAAAAACTAAAATTCGAAATTAAATAAAAATGTAAAGGGTTTTGTGTTTGTGTGTGTGTTTTTTTCATTCCAAGTACAGCAAAACTTCGTTGCAAATTTGAAAGTTTTTTTTTTCCAAGAATTTGGTTTATTTAATGCATTTTAGATAAATGAAGCTTAAAGGATAAAGCTGAGTTGGTTTTAACATCTTTCTGAATGAATCGAATCAGCTGCGTGAAATGTTTGATATAATGACGTCGTATAGTATCACATATCGAGGACGTACCTGTTTAATGAAGGACATTTTTGCTATTTATACTAAATATATATATATAACACGATCCTCACATTGGGTTGGGTATTATATATACAAAAATTTAAATTGAAATAGTTTCGTTTCTAGCCGTCTCGTTCTAGTTCTAGTTATCCATTTCAGTCTAGCAGCACAATTATCTATTAGCTCAATCTGTTCTTGCTATGTCAATTAAAAGTCAGTCTTTCATCTAGAAAACTGCTACCAAAACATATTCGTATATTATGAAATCTTGGAAGTTCAATAGATGGACAAAAATTAATAAAAAAAAACAAGTACAACGTTGCAGTCAATACTTGTTCATAATATAATAGCAGCATAAAACAGTCGAAAATGGTCTTTACTATTATTGTTACTTTGGCAAAATTAAATTTTTTGTAATTTTTCTGATGATGAAAGTGAGTGTGGCCGCAAACTGTCTGCCAAATTTAGTGACTTTAGCCCTCATATTGTGGATTTTCAAGATTTGCTCGGCATCTAGATACATGTATAGGTTCTTATTGATTTGCAACGCCTCCAGTGGGCGTATCCAGAAAATATCTTTAACAGTCAACAGTAATCGGCCTTCAAAATTTGATGAATCCAGCTTTAAAACTGAGGCAAATAAATAGATTTAATCAAAAATATATTCACTATCTGACGCGTATTCCCAAGTAAATATTTCAAGTTTAAATAGCTTTAATAGCGCCTCTTTTCACTTCATGAACAAGTATAAAAAAATATTTTCTAGTTGTACTTAGGAGGAAATTAAAATGTTCTGAATTTTCGAAAGTTGTTGTTTGTTTGTTGTTCGAATTTTGCTGTACTTTTTGTGTGGCTTGTAACTTTTTAAGTAACGGCTAAAAGTGTCGTAGAGAAGTCGAAGTAGAGAGTAAAGAGAGAAACACTTAACGCTTATCACAAAGTAACGCGACGCTTGGCGCGCTTAATTTTACACACTATAAACATGTACATATAATATATGGGTATATAGCTATTTACATATGTGACTAGTTGACTAGCAGACTATGCTATGCACACTATGCGAACTCAAAAGCCCGAGGAGACATGGCCCAGCTTCTTGCCATCCACCGTCCAGTCGTAGCCGAGCGCCGTATTATTGTTGGTTGTCGAATTGGTTGTGGAGACGGAGCGCTGCATTTCACGTGGACCCGGATAGTAGACGACCGGACCGGGTGAGGGCGCTCGATTCCGTTTGATTTTGACCAGGCCGGGCGAACCGGACACTTGGGTGAGTCGTACGCTGTTCAAAGAACTGTTGCCGCCGCCCGTGGCAACCAGGTAGGTTGTCGTCGTGCTGCGCTGGGTGCCGTGCCGTGAGAAGCGGCCGGACGAGCGATGGTTGATGGTGCCATCGCCGTTGTTCGAAATGGAGCTCTCGTAGTGTATAAGATCCGGCTGGTCACGACTCAGCCGTCGCTTGAAAAAAATGAGTAAAAAAATGCGCTTGAACTTCTCGCCGAATATGATATAAATGAGAAAGTTGACGCTGCTGTTGATCGTGATGAGCAGATTCGAGACCTTGGTCACCTTGTGATCGATGGTACTGTAGAACGCCTCCGAGATGTTCAGCACCAGCGGCAGAAAGTTGAGCATGAAAAACACGATCACCACACACAACAGCATTGTGGCCAGGCCGATTTCACGCTTCTCCGATCTGGACAGGCGCTGGCGTTCTCGATTCGCTCGCTTCACCTGCCTGTAGATCAGGCAGTTGAGTATGGCCAGTGTGAGAAATGGTATTATATAGTTCACGATCAGATAGCACCAGTGTATATAGATATTTATGTAGGTCGCATTCCGCCGCAGTGTCGATGGCCGCACGCAGTGCAGCACAATGGTCGAGCCGGGCGGCTGATAGCTCACCGTCAGCACCTCCCAGAACCTGGGCATGTTGTAGGCGAGCGAAAAGCAGACGCACACTATAAAGTAGATCTTGGCACGCCCATAGGTGCAGAGGGCGCGCGCCCGCAACGGATGGCAGACGGCCACATAGCGCTCCAGGGTGACGGTGAAGGTCATGTAGATGCTCGCCGTCTGCGCAATCATCCCAATGGGAAACATCGCCGGCGATATGAACGGATACACATAGTTGTAGTAGCCAAAAAAGTGACCCGTATAGGGATAGATGGAGGGTATGCCGAACAGCAGCATGGAGCTGATAATCAGCATCGTGTCGCAACGTGCCAGCCCGGTGAGTAAATAGTTAATGCTGGATCGCATCTGCGGACGCGACAGGATTATCATTGATATCACATTGCCCAGTATACCGAGAACGCCAACAATGTTAAGCAGGACGCCGCATACCCAGAACTCGATGCGATTATTCTCCTCCTGCGGATTGTACACATCCTCACAGATACGCGTCCAGTCCTCCATTTGCGGAATGCGATCGGTGTAGGTATTGTTGTCGTTGTCCGACGCCAAGGTGCTGTTAAACAACAGCCGCTGACCCGCATCGTACAGCAGCGGTGCCAAAGTACTGCCCAGCGGATCCGCTAGTTCATAGCGCACCGCATCCTCCTGACTTTGGCCCGTGGCGCTGGCCAGAAACTGACTGACGCTAATCGGCGTCCAGTCGTATTCGGCAGGTCCTGGCGGCGGCATTACGCCTGGCGACGGCTGTTCCAGCCGCAACAGCAGCTGCCTGGCCGTTGTGGAGCCCATGGAGAGAGCTTCTCTATTTACAGTGCGGTTGGGCTGAGGCTACCTGGCTGCTGCTGCTATCCGACAGCGTAGCATTTAAACATTTATTTCGCAACTTTTGCCGTAACATAAATTGTATGGCAGCTGCAGTTGTAGTTAGTGCGTCTGTTGATGTTGTCGTGGTTGATGTGGTTGTTGCAGGGTCACACCTGTGCGCACTCACTTGGACACACTGTTGCCTCGCTGCCTCCTGCGCTGCTGCCTGCGTGGGCGTGACTTTGACTTTGTGTCGCGTGTTTGCTTGCCTTTCCGCTTGTGGCTCCTCTGTGCCCAGCGTTTTTAATAGTATCGTTGTTGCTGTTGTTGCTGTTGCTGTTGTTGCTGTTGCTGCTGTCAGGCGTCGTTGACACTTTAAGCTGCAAGAGAGGAAATGAAATATTGAAGGACTTTAGTACAAGGCTATTCTTGTGTGTCAGGTGACTTTTAACGCTCAATTCATGAACAAAGTTTTTGCCCCAAAGTTGCTTATTTGTCCAGCAATTGGTGCAGAAACTAAGTGTGTTCTTGTGGCCAGTTCTTCAATTCATATTAATTGCTTTTTCCAAGTTCAAACAATATTTACGCTTGGCGCCAATTCGACTTATATTACATAATTGTCAATAGAAAAGTTGAAATAGTTCATTCATTTGCAAATAATAAATTTATATATAATAAATGTGTTAAATTTAAATTCTGGAGTGAACTCCTTTACAATCGGAAATACTATTTAAATTAAAGCTACATTTTTGAGAAAAATAGGATTTAATATAAAATTCTTTTAATAAATATAAAAATTATTATAAAACTTGTAAGCTTAACATTAAAAATATAAAAAAAATACAGACGGCTATTAAAATATATTTTTATTTATTGTTACTATTTAATGGAATTCGAAATTTTATATTTATATTTACTTTTTATTATATTTACTTTTTATTTATACTTTACTCTATAACGGGCAAATAATTTCAAGGTAAAAATTCCTATTCGTCAATGGAAAAGTTAAACACTATAAATGAAAATTTCATGGCTAAAAATACATTAAAAACTTTTAATCTCTTAATGGGCAATAAGAGCAAAATGAATAATGCAACGTCACATCAGTTTTATCTCTTATTTCGATTTAAATTGTTAAACAACAATGTCCACCGTTATACATATCTCATTATAATCGACTCTTTATTCTTATTAAATATTTTAATTGCCAATGTTTACTTATGGGCAACATGAGTTCCGGTTTCCATCGACATTTTTTTTTTTGCGAATTTATACATTTTTCATTTTAATTGGAAAAATGATTTAAGTATCCCCTTAATTAAAGTGAAATAAAATTTTTATATTATATTTGTTATTGTGAAAAAAACAGACTTCTTTGTTAAGCTAAGAGAACATTAGCCTTTGCTCAATTGATTTTAAATAATAATAACCTCGCATTAATTATTCGCTGAATAATAAAAACACCTATATAGTATTAATTCGAAGACGTTTAATTGATTTTCCTTTTTCTGTTAATTTATTGTGTAATTTAGTATCCTTGAAATATTATTACTCCCTGTAAGTATCACGAAACTGATATTCAGTCACACTTATTATCCTATTATACTTATTACACCTTTTCACACATCAATCAAATTAAAGTGGCCAAATTCAAGCCGCAGGCACACGCTCACATATGGTATCAAATTAATTCTTTCATTCACCACGCCAGCCCACCAATTAGGCAAACAAATCAAGCAAAACACGCGCACATAATAATAAAACTCGTCAAATTGCTCCTATCGAGACGGAGCACATGCCGTACACAAGCTATAAAAACCTATAGGCAAAATTTATTTTTTTTATTTTTTTATTTTTGAGAACAAAAATAATTTTATAGCAAAAAATCTAAAGTAATAATCTAAATGTAATGGTTTAATGCATACTTTACCAAAAAAAGATTTATTTTCTAATCTAAATTTCAAATTTCAATTTCATTTTCCTTTAAATATTGTTCAGTTACGTTTAAATTATTCTTGATTTTCAACTAAACAAAATCTGGTCATTAATTGCAAAAATATTTATTTAAATTAAAAATTCTTCGCTTTTAGGTGAGTGTCATTTCCCGGTTTTATTAGCGTTTAAGATCGTCGATTACATACAGACGGATGTAGGAATTAACTGCATACATATTTATATAATATCTTTACATATTGAAAATGTTACAAGCATTTGCTAAAATTTATGATACCTTCTGCACGCATTTTTATGGATGGGGATATAAATACGTTGCCTAAATAGAGCGTGCGCCTATCGCATAATCAAATCAATTTAACACATGAAAGCTCTGAATTTAATGCCGAGTTTGGCATGATATATGGCTGCAGAAAAAAAACAACAAACTGGCGCAAATGGTGTCGTCGTGGTTGTGGGTGCAGTGCAACCACAATACGCACAGTTGTGTGAGTCATTACCACGTCCAACATGACGTATGCGTGTTTTGCATATAGCATTTGTTATCTGAGCAGCTGTAGTAAATCGCCCGTAGTCAACTTGTTATAGTAACTGTCACTGAAACTAGTGTGTCGTGTGGCATGTTAAGTGCCCAACGATTTGCAGCAGGTGCAGCCACGTAGTCAACTGGTGTCCTTCCTCCTGAGCCTTTTTCTGTCCAGTGTAACTAGTATTTTTTCTAAGGCGATTATACCAATTAGACGCGTGCATTTGGTTGCTGTGTTCCTAATGGCTGCTTGAGTTGGCGTTCGGGCCCAGCAATTAGAATGTCAATTAGTTTTAATGCTTGCGACCTTTTTTTGCCACTTTTGGACGATTTGCACGTGCCGTCACTCGTATGTTTTTCATGGCCCTGACAGCCGACAAAGCACTTGGCCAACCAATTGGTCTGGCATTCCGTCCCTGTCCAGCCAACCGTTTGGACTGACATATATTGTCTTTTTTGTGACAGTGTTATTTCTTTTTGGCGGCAGTTTTTCAATTTGGCTCAACGAACTGCCACAAAAAGTGTTCTGACATTTTGTTGTTTACCATTTTGGTTTCGAGCTTTGATTTTAGATTCTTAAAGAAAATAAACACAGGCGGCTGTGTCTCAAGAGTAGTTAAAGTTGGTTTAAAATATAATTGAAATTCAAGTTTTCTTTAGCGCATGCTGAAGAGACTTCTGAAGTATTGAAAATTATTTGTAATGCATGATTTTGTCTGTAGTGATTACCGACATCACTTTAGCTACCTTTGATGTAAATAAGCTCGGCGATATATGTTAGTAGATATGAAAAACTTAAATTATAATTAAAAATGCTCATTTTCAGGAATAAGCATCGCTCAAAATAGAACTAAACCTATTTTGTTTGATTCTAAAAATTAATAAATCTTTGTTTATATTTCAAAATTGGTATATTCATTTAAAATTGGCAATCAAATTATTTTGATTTAAATTTAATATAAAACTTTAACTTATACCAATGCTTTTGGTTCGTTCCATAATCTTGGATTTCCACATTCAAGTACGCAATTTTAGATTTAAACATTGATTATGTATGAGTATGTTGTAAATAACTACGCAATACTTGTTTTGATTGACATAAAGACGTACGTTGCATATATCTAATATATTTTTCATATATTACTTGATTTAATTTATTTACATCACTACATTACAAAACAGTTTATTTTTTAAATTCAGTTAAAAATATAGCACTAAGAATCGATAATATATTGTAATAATATTTTTAAATACTAATAAGACTTTTTTAATCAGTCCATTATGACCCGGCCTAAGCTGTCTGACTTAAAGGACTTACACCTTCGTAAGAAGTTTTCGTAACGGAAATGAATGACATAACTCATCATAACAAGTGTTCTTTGTTCAAAAAGATTGTCTGATTTCCCCATTCACCACTTAAATAGAAAGATTTAGACCCAATTGCCTAAACATGTGTACTATTTATTCCATAAAAACAATCTTAAAGCTTAAAATTCTTTTAATTTAAAACCTATTTAGAGATTATGAATTTTTCACTGTGGTTTTGATACAGATAACATTTTTTCACTTGTTATTTAAAACTAATTACTATTAATATATGCTAAAATCAGTCACAGCAACCACTTTGACACAAATTCCAACAATATTTAATTAAAATAACATCAGTTAATGAAAAGCATGCAATAAATCGTATTTACGACTTGCTAATTACTTTCAAATGTCAGACCAATTACAGGCAATGCACTGACTCGACCGCACGCTACTAATTTGTGTTAATATGTAAAAGGAGCTAAAAGAGTAAAAGTCATGTAATAGTAAAACATTTTACTAGCTAAGCTGGCTGCATTATAAAATCAATGCGTATACGCCCCATTGCACCCAATAATTGGACTAGTGGGGTGACCTAGCGATTACAACAGTGGCACATAAACAATGTGAGGCGAAAATAGTTTCAATTAATGTTTCATTTGGGAAGTGACACTGAATTTAATTGTAAAGCAAGCAATTTGCATTTAGTATTCAAACTAGAAACGTGTCCTGCTCGGATTTTCATTACTGCTGTGCGAAGAAGCAACCAAAAACAGTGTGGATATTGCATAGTTTCGCTGGCTAACAAGGCGACTGCCAGTCTGCATTTCATTTCCCTTTCCTTCTCTCAACTTTACCCTTGCTCTGTCTTCCACTCTCTATCTCTCATTTTCTCCCCACGTTGCTTGTGTGGGCGTGGAACTTTTGGCATGTGCTCTTATAAATATTTTGTTTTTCTTTTTTGTGTGTCAACTAGCAAACAGCAGCACTGGGCGTATGCCTAATATTTAAAAACGTGTGGATACAACTGTTTGTTTGCGCTAACTGTTAACATTAACTTTTCACTGCAAACTATGAAATTCAGCTTAAAGCTTTATAAATTTTAAGCTACGAGAGAGAGAGAGAGAGAGACAAAGAAGAAGCAGAAAGAAAAATAAAAGTGTAGTTGACGCAAACTAAACAATCAGTAAAGCAAAAGCAAGGGGGAGAAGGATTTGCTGAAGCATTTAATCTATTCAAATTACAAATGGTCAGTATTGTGAGTCTAGTTGAGAAAACAGTACGATTTTAAGTTTGTCTTACTTTTTTACTATATATTAATAAACAAATAAATAAATAAGTTTTTTAATTATTTTCATTTATGACTTTTAAATTTTTTTTAACTTTAGAGCAGCAATTGAATATTCATTAAAAAATGCCATAAATATTGCCCATTTTAAAAAATTAAAATAAAAATATTTCACTAAATTTGCTTTATTTTATATAAAATAATTAGCTAAAATAATGTCATGTAATTTTAAAAAATGTTATATACATTTTTCTTCTGACATTTGTGAATTGTTTTTAATAGGCAATGCATTTATCCTTTAAAAACTTGGAATATCTAGAGTCAAACAATTTTAAATATGCTACCCCCCAGCGGCGCCACTGTGTGTGGCACATATATCAGTTTGCTTTGGATTTTCCTGGGCATTTTTCTTAAATTTATTTAATTAAAAGCTTAAGTATATTAATTTATGCGACTCGTGGGACAGCTGTAAATGATGTGGAGTCAACTAGCCGGGCGACAACGTCTCTGCCTAATTCTATTGTGTGTTCCCCATATGCGACGCATGTTGGGTTACTTATCAGTAATTTTGGAGACATTGTTGTCGGCTACTGTGCTGTATATAATGTAGTCGCATAATTTATGGATGCATATGGCATATAGTAAATGGTATATGGTATATGGGCATATATAGAATTTATAGCATGCTAAGAGCATGCGACAGAGCATATAAATTGAAATAAGACATATATGATGAGATATGCTCACACGAGTTCGAGTAGCATATAGGCATGCTGAACCGCCAAATAAAAACAGCAGATGATAAAATTTTAATATTTCGGCGCTCGCTTATGAAAAAACAAGAAAGCACTCGAGAGAGAGAGAGAGAGAAAAAACTCTTGCGATTTATTTTTAGTTGACAGTTTCAAGGCTTTTTCTGTGTGGTTTCTCAGCGAAATGAAAGCAAACAAGAAAATTGTGAAAGAAATGCGATGAAAATTCGCAAGAGCACGGCGTTGGCCCCATGTTTATCTCGAGTAATTCTTCCATTTACATATTTTCTTGTTTGAATTTTTTAATGAGCACATTGCAATGCACAGAATGCAAAGGATCAGAACGCAAATTTGTAAGGATAATTGCGCGAATTCGCGCAATTTGATTGCTCAATGAGCAGGTGCCCGACACTGAATGTCGTACCCCACCCATGTATTGTACATAAAGCTGCTGATTTATGCCTGGTTGCGTCTATTATCCTTTTATGTGCTTTGTCTGATGCCAGTTGTCTACATTTGGCCACAAGTATGTTGCTGCCTGCTAAAGCTGCGTAATGTGTTTTGTGTGGCCCCGTTATGGGCGACACAGTTATTTTTGAAATGATGTTGCTGGCTTTTATGTAAATGACTGCTGCATCATGATATGCGGCGTACCATGCAGCGTATACTTAATCATCTCGACATTAACTGGCAGCACCATACAGTACCACGATTTGCAATGCAGCACTCAGCCTCAAGGCTATTTGGGAATGTTCTGGCTTAGCTCTGCTATTGCCAGCTCTTCTGAGCAAAGCAACATTATTTTCCGAAACCTGTAAGTGAGTGTTTATATGGGTGCGAATAAGTGGCAAATGAAAGTGTTTATTCATTTACTTATTTTTCAATTTGTACAAAAGTTTGTCTGAAGCCCGAAACTTTACGCCTTGTTTACAATGCACTTTACAATTAAATGTAAAATACTTTTTACAATTTATAGTTTTTTGGAAAAAATTATTGTGGTATTTAATGTTTATTTTCAACGCCCTGAATGTGCAAAAGAGAATGGATGTGAACAAGGTTTCAATATATTAATATTGTGTAAAATTCAGTCGAAACTGAAATTTGTCCTTTAATTTCAGTAAAATGAATATTTTCAACCTCATAGGCTGCATTATAGGAAATTCACTAGAATAATTTTTTTCTCAATTATCAAAAACAAAAAAGGAAGCAAATTCAACTTTTTTATAAATAATAAATACATATTACATTCTTTCGTAATTGAAAATTTTGTGAATAACCATGGCTTGAACTTAGGTTTATCGATATTGAGAGAAAACTGGTTAATAGCCCGAGTCTAAGACCGAGGCATAAATTTGTACTGTGAACCGAATTTTAAATTAATTTTAAATTCCATTTGAATTTCAAGTTCTAGTGAAATACAATTCGTACAGTTTTTTTTTATAAAGTATTTAGAAAAATTTGTTTGATTGAGTATTTCCCATTCTTGAAATATCGATTAAGATCGATTGCTAACTTTGCTTTAGTAAGCAAATAGTTACAAGATTTTTTAAGCAGTAAATGTTCTAAATGAAAGTACAAACAGTGCCTTTAAGATTGTGTCTTATATTTGGGTGTATAAGGATTCAAATACTAAGATGAAGTGGAAATTTTTTTCTCGACCTCTGAGTTTTTGCCTTGATAACGCTTGTACTTATTAAAACTACAAAATGTATCTATATATATTTTATTTTTGTATAATATTATAAAAACAATTTGATATATTTCCAAAATGAGTTTACGTAAATTGCATTGACAAAAGGTATTTTTATAAACATTTAAAGAAAATGTATATATTTGGCTTTTACAATATTCACAATTTACATTAATAAATATTTATATACCTCTTTGATTATTGTTTATTAAAAGAAACTTCAAAGAAAACACTTTCGCCTCAAATAAGTTCAATGCGCCACACGTAATTTACCTGTCGTTACTTGTTTATAATAAATAGCAGACAGTTCATACTCATAAATTAAACATTAAAAAAACCTCAAATGAATTTTATTTAATTAAACTCATGTCAAATTGTTGAAATTTTGTTATAATTTTCTTTATGGTAATTCCAAATCTAAAATTGATTATAACTTTTTAACTTATTACGGTTTGGAACTTAAAGGTTTGGCAAACACAACGCGTGCCTCAAGTTTTATTATGCAAATGCTTATCGAGAATGACAATCTTAAGAAATTTCATTTGGCATCAAGGCTCTTGTTGTTCAAACAACACCATAAAAAGCCACTTTACTTATAAAAACATTTTAATATCATGTTGACAAAAAAAGAAGAATAAGAAAAATAAAAAAATATAAATATTAAATAAAAACGTGTGCGCGTTTTTTTTTAATAGGCTTATAACGATTTCTGCATTTACCTTGGGAATTTAATTTACAACCCGCGCAACTGTCTCTTTGCTTATCTGCATCAGTTGTCTGTATCCCATGTCCGTTTGTCCCTGCATTTTTTCCAACTGAAACAGCGATTCGAATTCCCAGGCGGCGGCGCGTTGAGTCATTTGCATATTTTATAAAAAATGTCAGCCGTCAATGCCAGGGGATGCCATCACTTGATGGTAATTACCGACCCTACATGGGGGAATATTACAATCATCACAAACACACACTCGATAAACGTACACACATACACCTTCAGGTAGTCATTCTTTAGCTTGATTTTGTGTGGTTGACAGGGCTAATTTTTTGATATGTTTTCACGTTTCAAATATTTCAGATGGTTTCTGTTTTATTTGTTTTTATTTTTTTTTTATTTTATGTTTCTCTCTAATAATTTTGAAGCAAACACACACGACTACACATCTTATAAATGTATATTTATTTTATTTATTTATAAATTTATGCGTCGCTCGCAGGCTTTTTCATTTTGTCTTATTGTTGGTTGTATTCATTTGTTTTAAGGGTAAAAGTATTTAATTTACGTTACCAGCTGTTAATCCAAGCCAACTTTTATTGCTTTTAATATGTTGCAACTTTTATGTATTTATTTAGTGCACTTTGAAAATTTCAAATTTAACGGCATCACCTGAAAAGCTTGTTTAGTTGGTTTTGTAAACAAATTCGTTAATTGTATTGAGTATTTCTATTATTTTGCATTTCACGGCATTATAAACGATGTGCATATAAACAAAAATATCAGCACTTTATCTCTCTCGGTTTAACACACTTCTTTTCACTCTTTCTCTTTTTCTCACTCTAATTGGCTGTATGTTGTCATCTTGCTCTCTGCTTGCAAGTGATATTTTTAAACACACATCACCGTCACCGGGAGGTGTACCTATGTATTTGAGAGGTACCCTGAGGCAGGTCCACGTTGCGCACGACCACGTTGAACGCTGACAGCCAACTGCGCCGCCTGCCGAATTCCGCTAGTTTTTCCGGCTGCCGCCAATTCATATTGAAATTGCATTGCGCATGCGCCATGTTGCCAGGCTCGGTCAGTTTTTAGCCAGCTGTTTGCATTTCATTCATAAAAACCATTTACACACTGTCGTCTGTGTGTGTGAACGTGTGTGTACGTGTTGATGCAACATTGTTGCGTAGCCAGTGAAAGTGGCGAGAATTTATTTATAAGTAATTGCCATGTGCAATTCACTTTTATATTTAGAACAATATAACAACAATATTTATGTACTGTTTGCAAAGTTAAAAACACTACTGATTTTAAGCATCGGCTTATTATATTATAGGATATTAAGAGCTGATCCATCAATAATATTTTACGTTTAAAATCCACCGCTATAAAAATGCATTTTGAGAGGCTAATTTTCCTCCGAACTTACTTATAGTAAACCCAGAAGATATTTATATATATATATTTTTTTATATATATTTTTTTATTCTATGAGTTTGGCAGAGACACTATCTATCTCTTATTCGGTCATTCTTGACTAGAGCATTGGAATTTTAATTATTTAATAATCAAGTTTTCAAACTGTGGAGCAACCGTTCACAGAAATTTATCTTTGAAATTGTTACCGGAAAATCTGTATTAAGAATTTAAATCAAGACGCTTTAAAGCTAGAGTCAGAAAATGTTGCTTATATCTGGTGATTACCTTCAAGGAAGTATATAAAAAAATATTGATCTCCCTGAAACTATAGAAAACATCAGTATTTCCGCCCGACTTTTAATATTTAAAGTATTATTATTATATTGACAAACCAATTACAATTAATAAAAGCATGCCCTCATACATTCACCAACTGTGCATTTCTTTCCATGAGTTGGCCAGGGTATGTACTCTTCGACATCCCAAAATGAATTGCATTTTCTTGAATTTATTGTCGGAAATGCACAACTAGCATTGACAACAACAACGACAAAAATAAAATAAATTTTGCTCTGTGCGTCAGAGAAGGAAATTAACTTAATGTTTATTGTGTGATTGTTCGGTATACAAAGTTATGGTTGATGTAGTTGTTGCTCTTCTGCTTCTCAGTGAGTTTTCTTTTTCTTTTCTTTTTTTGACGACGAAAACTTCGGGCTAAAGAATTTTGCTTTTTCGAAAATATAAGCTGTCTAAATATCAAATATGAAATTCTTATTGGCATATTGATGACTCGTGTGGTGAATTGTCTGCAAAAGTTTGTAACTTCTATAACTTCTGAATTTATGAGTTTAAGAATTCATTGTACCTTAAAATTTAATATTATTTTCCATATTTTTTATAACCAGTTTAGGTTTTGCTTTAACCTAATGCTTGGACAAGCGATTTCATTTTAATTTAAACTTTTAATATGCTTATATATTTTACAGCCTTTTCCTTTCCATGCTTTTATTAAAAATTATATTTTTGACCACAGTCAAATCCAAGGTTTTTCCACTTTTTTGTGTCGCAAGCTGTCAAGATGTTGAAAGAAGAAAAAATCCTCAATTTGCGTGCAACAGCAAAACTAAGCCCAAGACATGCTAAAATTCAATTGAACCCGCTTTTGTCGCGTTTGATCAACTTTTGGATTGTTTGGATTCACCTTTTGGGTATCCTTTGATTTAGCTTTGCTCCCGAATTCTGAACGTTGCGCGTGAAAAGCCATATTAAAACGTGACAAAAAAATTGTATTGAAAGAGTATTTTTAAAGTCCCACTTACACACCTCTTTTACTTTATTATTATTAACATAATAAATGTTGTAGGTATACATTGAAAAATGTTTATACAAATTCTAATTTTGAATCATAAGTTACTTGTGATTTAGTGGCTTATACATAGCATTTATATCAATCAAATCTTAAAGTCTTATCCACTCGGTTGCCATAATGATCAAGACTTTATTAATATCTGAAGCCTTATGGCGTCAGATTTGTCGATGGGTAAGTGTTGAATGTTCACACAACTCAGAGCAAACCGAGTTAGCTCCATATTTATTTGTACAGTAAATTTAGGAGTGCAGCGTAGATAAAATACTTATACAGACAAAGCGTAAGCACATACTTCAGGCAATATTTTAGTTAATGAGTTTGGCAATACATCCTTTCGCCTGTTATATACACTTGATTTGACTCATTTAGTTATACTGGCAATTAAAGCGATTAAATATGTATAAATAAAATTAAGGTATCTGATATTTATTTATATATATTAATTCTGTAACCGGCTGGTTTTTTCTTATTGCATGTAGTCAACTTCATTTATTTTTATTTATCTTGTGAATCGCCCAAGTAATGCAAATGTTCTCCATGCGAGTTTTTTTCTTTATAAATTTTTTTTTTCATTTTTAATAATTGAAAATAGTTGCCAACAACAGCTATCTACTCATTTTTTTGTACAATTGTTCAATATAAACACACTTAGGATTTGTGGTTAGGGTATTTTTGCGCAGTTTTCATACGAGAGTTCTAAATTGCTTTTGTTGCCATAATGCGCAATTTTTTTTGCCTACGCTCAGCTGTCAGAAAAAAAGACACTACAATTTTTTTTTAAATGTAATTTTATTATATTTTGAATGCTCGGGCGGGTCGAGTGGCGCCTGGTTGGCTGCCTGTCAGGCATCCACTCTGTGTGCTTTTTATGGTTAGCTGAAACAGCAACTTGTGTTGGGAGTTTGCGAGCATGTGCGCTATAAAAAGGCGGAGTGACAATCAGCTGGATGACGTGCGAATTGTATATAGTATATATAATATCTGCTTCTAAATATAGTGGCAGAGTCATTGGCAGCTGCGTGTAACTTATTAAATTAAAGTTTTAATTTTTTATGACCGACGGTTAAAACTTTCCTGAACCGTTCTAAGCTTAAGCTGAAACTACGGACCATTGGGGGAATTTACAAATAATCACCTTGACATTTCCACTTGATTTAGCCGACGGGCAAATAGAACCCGAGCACCGATGGAACTGAAAATGTTATTTCACGCAATTACACAACACAGCAGACACAAAGTCCGCAGCAGGAGCAGCAGGACACGCAGCGGTCACCCACGGGCATCGAATTTATTGGCAACTGACCGCAGACCGAAAACTTAATACACATTCAGTGGCTTTTGCTGCCGGCGAGATTTACGGACGGCTGCCGGATCTGGTCCGGGTCGCAACTTGAGCTCGTGCGCTGCGTGATAAACTGAAATATCTGCCCCCCGGGCAAACGGGGTCTCCAGGCTGTCAATATTCCGAAGTGCGGCGGCTGCTTTTCCCTCTGATGGCAGCTGCCAGTTGCCAGCTATTGTTCCATCTCTCTAAAAAATTGACTTAAACCAAAATGCAGATGCATCCACAAAGCTGGCTCAGCTGCAGGCAATTTGTCAGGCAGCCAAGTACACTTAAAATATACATTTCTTTCGTTTTACATGCCTTAGCCTTGCAAAAGATGCAAAAAATAAAGAAGAAGTCTACAAACTCTTGCCAACGCTTCAGCGCGTACCCTACGCAAATTCGAATTTGGCCACGTTAGAAAGGCAGCTTCTGTGGCAGAAAAAATCGTATTGCAATGAAAACGTGATCTGTGTTCCTGGCAAGTGTCATAAGCATATTTGGGAAAAGATAGATGAAGGCAAGTTGAAGCGCACTGTTTGCACAGGGGAAAAATTTTACCAGAACACGAAATGCTTTTAAAAATTTATCAACGAATGTGGAATATATTTAAATATATAAAAAGGGAATTTGTATAAAATAATAATAATATCGTCTGAACATATATGTTAGCCGCCATAATTGACTTCTTAAATGTTTTAAAACATAGGAATTCATTTCTATAAAATATACAACCAAATAATATATACACATAATCAATTGCTATTGGGGTTAAATCGTGAATCTCCCTCTTGTATTTAACTAAACCACAAATAAATAAATTTAAACTGCCAAATTATTCACAGTTAGTCAAACTGTGACTGTGTCGCAAAAATATAGTTATTAGCTTTAAAATTATTTGAAGTTATTGTTATTCAAACGTTAATTATTTATATGTACTGATTAAATTTAAATAATAAAGAAAGTATATTATTTTAATACGATAATTTTTTTCAGTGTACGCGTGTGTGTGAACAAGATGTGAACGGTGACACGTAATTAGAGAATTTATTAATCGACTCAGGTAAAATACGGACAAGATCTCAATTTGTAAAAAATAAAGACAATAGCCAAGAGACTGTGAAAATGGTTAATATTTAATTTTAGTATACACAAATTAATTTTACGTGGTTGTGTTACTCAGTATAGCATGAAACTGCTTAAAGGTAAAAGTTTATATGTTTTATTATCCGATTATTTGATGTTTCTTTCTGCGCCGCTTGTCCTCATATTGTTGTTGTTTTTTTTTCAGAGTGCTTTATCAATGTCACTTGGTTGCGCAGGGTTAGCCGCAGTGACCTTTCTGCTTGAGTGGTTGTTAGGGTCCTGAGACGGGATATTTGTGAATCCAAATACACATGTACAATAAAAAGTTGGCACTTAAAAAAAGTTTTGAGCGGCCTTAAATATATGAGAATTCTTGATAAATATAAACAATAACACTTGCTACATAAATAACACATTTGTGGCATTAAATATTGGAATCTGCTGCGATTATATTTCCAAAAATGAATGAAATTTCCATAAATGCTTTTGAGACTGCGTCATTGGCGGCGTCTGTGAAGTTTTCAGTTTTTTTGCCCCATTATTTTGTTATATTTAGTTTCTGGTACCGTTTTTATCACTTTTGTGGGAAAAGCTTAATTTCCATAAAGACTATAATTTTTATGTTTATTGCGCTGCTGGGCAAAGCCGAATAAACATAATGGATTCGCGTAACTGCGTCGGCGCCTTGACCCTGCAAACGGGTGCAACCTGTAATCGACCCCGTGGTAAACCTCGCGGTGACTGCCATCTGCCAAATGTCATCTGCTTAATGCTTTCAGCCTGCTGCCTATTGTCTGTCACAGTCATGTTGCGTGGCTTATCAACT
Source organism: Drosophila nigromelanica (assembly GCA_004149465.1). Classification (NCBI taxonomy): domain Eukaryota; kingdom Metazoa; phylum Arthropoda; class Insecta; order Diptera; family Drosophilidae; genus Drosophila; species Drosophila nigromelanica. The sequence goes on along the minus strand of SCDS01000086.1, from coordinate 32,206 downwards.
GGCTTATGACTTTTTTATGATTTTCTTTGGCTATTGGCAAGGCAAAGGTATTATTTGTGTTTTTGTTTTTCACATTGTTGATGCGTCCCTTTGGTAACGGGTAACGGGTTCGACCTTAGTGGGCTAATCAAAAACAGCTTACCACCTTGTTGTTGCGAAATCCTTTCAGGCAGCACAACAACAAAGCGCCCGGTGACAGCAGCTCGGAAAATAACGCAGGAAACGGAAGCGCGCGATGTGCACTGCGTGCTCAGTTTACGTCCTTTAACGACCATCACCACAAAGTGGCCATAAATCAGCAACCAGTTTTGACGGAAATTTAAGCCAACAGCAAAGAGCACAACGACTACTGGACTTAAGATGTGGAAGCCTTATTAGAAAATATTAAAGACACAAAGGGAATACAAGAAACGGATAAAGTCGAAGCAAACTAAGCAATCAAAAGAGACTTAGACTCTTCTTTACGACTTATTATTGGCAATTAAAAAGACCTATTTGGATTTCTTGTAGAGCTTGAAGGAAAAGGTTTGCTAAGAATCCTGATAGCTTTTGTTGTATAAACCGATTGCCAGCAAAGACTTTTAAAGTGAATAAGTCATTATTGGAAGTAAACAAGGTACTTATAAGAAAATTAGCCAACAACAATCAGAATAAAACAAACATTGTATATTAAAAACATTTTGTTAATTCCAAATTTGTTGTGCTTAGACACCTCAAGGTCGCAGTATTATATTGTAATGTCTAGACACAAAAATATGCAAAGATTTCACACTCTTTGCATGTGTTTAAATTAAATTAAGTTAAAACCTCCAAAAGAAACTGAAACATTATATTACAACACTCAAATACGGTGTCTAAAATATGTTAAGCTTCCATTAAAAACAGTTTTAAATACAAAAAATTTCGTTTTGCATATTTTACATATTTTAAGAATTTTGTTTTTACTGACGATTATTAAAATAGGAATGTTTTATATTTTGCTTAATTATATAAAAGAAAAAACTTTTAAATTATATCTAACTTGTATTAAGAACTGAGTTTTTCTCTGAATTTGTGTATTCAAGGCATGTGTTTTCGGGTTATCTTATATAAATCTCTTTAATGCTGTTATAAGTAAGCCAAGAAGTTTGTTCGAAATTTTGCAATCGCTAAATAATATATGGTTTCCTCAAGTGAAAAAGCCAAGTCAAAAGCTAAGACGCTTTTAGTGGCGCTACAAATAACAAAACTGAATAATTTATATGCATGTTCCGGGAAGAAATGTATCAACTAAAATATGCACAAATCTAAATAAAGCTGTTCTGTGCCCCAGACACAAGTCAAATGTTAAGTCACATAGACACACACACATTTAGACAAAACCATGTATTGCTTATCTTTCTTCAGGCCAATGTTGAGCTGCGATTTAGACGCCTCGCTTAGGGATCAATGCAAGCCACTGGAAACCCACACAGCGCACAATAAAAAAAAAACGGACGTCGACAATTTTCGAGCTGAGCAATCAGCGCCTGCAGTGTGTCAGCGCCCACATACACTCATATACCCAGCCACTCATATACCCACCTACTCATATACACACACTGTCAATGTCGTGGGTATAGCCATGGCCATTTTGTGCGCTTTGCTTCGGCTTCGGCCTTCCGTTGAAGTTGGCTGCGATAAATGCTAAACGGAAGTTGTGCGCAACGATCCGTATCCTGAAATTTGCATAAGAGAATAAGTATATTTCTCTATTCGACTAATTCGACTAAGAGATACCCTATAATGATAGGGTACATTATATTTATTCAAGCAGTAATGTGAAAAAAGCAAATAAGAACATTGCAGTTGAGTGTAACCGACAGCGAAATAAATGTTCACAGATTACACTTTGATTACACTGTAGTCAAACAATATTTTGAGTAATCTTTAGATGCCATCAGTAATCTGTCTGCGAAAATGTAATGCATTTAGCTCTTAAACTGAGGGACATGTATAGATAAAATATAATTGCCACGCTTAGTTGACGTAGCTATCTTTATAAAATATCATATTTGTAAAAATGGAATAGATTTAGTCTTAAAACTGGACATGGATATATGACTACCCAACAAATAAACACTTTATCTGACGCGGGTATACACGAGATATTCCAAGTTTCAAGTCTCTGGTGAAAATATCAGCTGAAACAAATGACGTTCATGTGGACAGACCGGCGGACGGACAGCAAAACGGACATTGCATATATAATATATATACTTTATATATAATATACATTTTTTATATATAATATACACTTTTCGCTTCATGAACGATCATGATAATTTTATATGCACACTTTATGAGGCCAAATAAGTCTAATTTTGCCTCTTACTTATGTTTTCACAAAACCATTATACCTTTTTTTACACATTTTTCATGGTTCCAGGGTATAAAAAATCCATTGTCAAAACGGAAACATGTTTATTTTCAATATTTTTGGCTGGCGCTGTTTCTTTAAAATAAAATAAATGAAATCAAACCGGGTGCCCACGGAATTATATCTACATGTAAGGGTACATATTGTCAGACAAAGACTGACAACATGACGTCATGTTAAAATCGGGGGCGCCAGGTTGTAAAGGACTTAGGAATCCACAAATTAAGCATGTTTCATGTTGAATTCGGCGTACATAATGTCTGCGGGGTTGCGCCCACAGCCCATCAAGTTAAATGTACCTCCGCAAATGTAAAAGGAATCGTGTGGGCCACACGAATTACGAGACAATAAGCCAGTGGGCCGATGGAGCAGACGTATTCCACCAGCAGCAGTTCGTCGTTAAATCAAATCAACGGTACATTAGTCGCACACTCACGCCCCAACGTCTAAAAGGGCATGATGAACAGTGGGCAAACAAAAAAAGAAAATAAATAAATAAATAATTATAATATATTTAAATAATAAGTTTAAACCATTATAGCTTCATAGTATATTATGATTTTTAGTAGTTTTTAAATTCACAAAGAATTCTAAAGCTTAAACTTTATTTCGTCATAGCCTTTGGGAACAAAAAATATAAGGAATCCATTTTCATACTAGAATTTTAATTACTTTAACAAGTGAATTCTTTTTATTTGATTTTTAATTTTAAATAAAAGCTCTATAGTAGTTATGAAGTTTAGTTGTCAATTTACAAAGATATCTAAATTTTAAAAATAAAAAACTTAAATAAATAAATAAATAAATAAAAAATCCGTTTTCACACTAGTTTTAATATATTTAAATCACTTTAACTTGTAATTTTATATTATTTTTAATTTTGAGCAATTAAAGTTGATTGTTTATGATTTTCAGTTTTCCATTTACATAGCTCTTCAGATGTTTCAAAAAAAAAACAAAATCAATTGTGTTTTTCGTTTTTATTATAGCCATGTTTTATATTTAAGCCAGCACTTTCCTCTTCCTTTGATTTATGCCCACTGTGCACAGTGCTTGAATAATACAGCTAATGACTTGCGAGCAGATACGAATAGATATATAAATATATTGTTGTACACACTACACATGGGAAATAAATTGGTAACCGTGCGACATGACGTTGCTTTGAAGTCTGTTGCGGCTACATCTGCTCCATCTGCTAGGTACGCACAATGGGCTCAGGCGTTCGGAAGTTATTTATTTGCGTATGAACGCTGGCTGAATTGGGATACCAATACATTGGCCGTATTCAGGGTGGCAATTTGACTGACAGGTGTTTGTTTTGAGAGCAGGGTAGAACAGGGAGCCAGTTGGCATACATGGCGTGGGCGCGCATGCTGGGCCATGTGGCTGTCTTGGGAGTAGATTGTTGCTTTGGGGTCCTTTGGCAGTCGAAATGTTAATTGAATTAACTGTTAAAGGCTTAGGAAGGTGCACGTGCCGCTGTGGTGCGTGCCACAGTTGACACGGGTCAGCGACTCTGACAGCGACGTGCGAACTAAGAGACCTGGGCATCACGCAGTTCCGGGCGCTCCTCGGGCTTCTCGACTAAAATGCAGCGCAGGTTCTCAATCTTGCCCAGAATCTCGTCCCGCAGCTCCTCGAACGGACGCAAAAGCCGCACGGACTGCGCATCGTCGCGACCCTGGAAAAGGGTCTCACCCTCAAAGTCAACGTACTTGTGCTTCCGGGCGCACAGCAGTGTTCCCAGCAGCTTATCGGAAATGTGGTTGTACATCTAAAACAGAGGTGGATATAGTCAAATGAAGATGGACAGCAACCCAACCCAACCGGATACTGTGTACGCACCTCGAAGAGCACGCCAAACTTGAGGCTAACCTCGGTTGTTTTATCGCTCGACTGGCGTTCGCAATTTTCGCTGATCAGCTCGCATAGCTGCAGGATCTCCTGCAGCGAGAGCACCTGTGCCATAATCGCCCGCTGCTCGGAGAGACTTCCGGAGGGCGCGGTGCCGTACAGCTCCTTGTGAACGCTACGCTTCGGCATGTCGCGAACGCTGTAGTGAGAGAATGGATTGATGCGCTGCCATTTCTTATGCTCCTCGGCATGCTGGTTGAACAACACAATGCGCGACATGACGCTGTTCTCCTGGAGTCGCAAAAATAGAGTAAATGTGCGTGTCTACTATTATGTTGTCCAGACCTACCTCGCTGCTCTGCTTTACGTCCATTGTTATTGCCGTTTGAGTGAACTGAAATTTGTTGTGAAATTGTTGAATTAAAAACTGTGTATGTGTCATTTACCCCACCTGGCCCACCTAAAATAAAGGCCTGCTATCTTAGTCAAATGAAGCGCACAGTTTGCGCAACCGCTGTCCAAACAAATCAACGCCCTATCGGCGAGTAACACACTTGACTGCAGGCCAACAATAATCCGCATCGATAGCCAACCGGCTGAGTTAATGGCACGCATTAGCGTTGAGGGGCAGCAATCGAAAGGTCAAAAGGTTGTCGCAGCATATTCCAATTAATCTGCCCAACGGCATTGCCTTAAAATTAAAGCCATGTCCTGCGGCAACCATGTGGCAAATGCGGCGGAAGCCAGCAGCAACACCAGCGCCATAAATTCTGACCCACAATGGCGCGCAAGCAGGCGGAAGTATTTGAGCTTAGTAGAGCAGGAAATACAAAACAAATTTCAGAGAGCGACTGCACAGAGCCACAAAATTAATGAAACAAAACGGGCAAAAAACCGAGGAAAAAACACATAACGAACTGATAACTATCTTCAATTTCAACGCTACCCAAATACTCTAATAAAACTGGTGATATACTGACCGACAAATTGAGCAATGTGGACTTACCTTGAAAATATGCAAAAAATAAAACTGGGTTAACTAGTGTTTATTCCCGAGGTAGGGAAAATTGGTAATTGGTAATTGGGAAAATTGGTAATTGGCTGCATGACGGCCAAACTAATGTTTAATCAAAAATTATACATAGTTTTGGGCTAGAAAAAAACAAAATTAGTTACTTTGTTAATATTATTATAACTTGTACTTTAAAAAAAATTGCAAAATAATTATTAATATACAAAACGTAAAAAAAGTTGACTTCGGTGTTGCTAGATATTCTTTATCCATAATTTTAGAAATTTCCTGTCTATGTAATTTACTCATCTTTATCTTACTAAAAATTATGGATAAAGGCAGAGAGAATACTTTTTCTTAGTTATCCATCTTTGTTTTTATTATGTCACATTTCCTATTTTCCGTGCGGTTACATTTTGTTTGCTCCTGTTGATTAAAATACCATTTTTAAATGGTTGAATAAAAAATATTACCCTATCGCTACATTAATCCATAATGTTGTTATTTATGTAATTATGAATACAAACGATAAAAACATTGCCTCCAAAATGTTGGCTCCCTTATCAGAATTCTTAATAAGTTCTCAAATATTTAAATTTTTTTATATGAATTTATTTATTTTTTTATTTTCTATTTTTACGATTGCTAAAAGTCGAACAAGATATAGTCATATTTGATTAATCTACAGTCTGTAATCGCACTGGCAAGTAAGCCCCCTTCACATGAATATCGTGAAAGTGAAAATCACTTCTGTGCAATTACCTCTGGTAACTTTTAAAAGTTAAATTAACAGTTTTTCGTTAAATGTAATTATAATCCACCAATACAATAAGCAAACAAATAAAAAAAAGTATATAACTTTTCAATCCAATTCAGAGCTGGAATGAAATCGAGCTATTATGCCCAGTTCGTAAATTGGAATATAAATTATGATTTTTAATGATAACCAGTTGTTTTTCACTGATTACGAATTCAATTGAGTGCAATAAAGATGGTTGTAGTTGGATGTCCCTTTTATCCCGGATGCGCATTCAATGGTTTCAAATTAATGCCATAATGGCATTAAAATCAACTCGATGTGTTATTGATTCCGGCTGCTTTGTGGCTTTCTCTCTGTTGTTTCTTGTTTTGTGACATAAATCTACTTGGTCGTTGGTTATATATCTTGCGTGTTATCTTTTCTTTCCACGCCCAACAGAAACCTGTTTGCGAAATTGGCAGTACTGCACCTTTATGGTGGCCATACTTTGGTGCGCTTTATTAAGTTAATAGACAATTGGGTGGCTTTAAGGACTTGACAAAGTTGACATTCCCCCCAACAAAGAGTATTCCAAGCAAGGCCCGACAGACAGCTGGCGGATTTAGTGCGACGGCCAAACAAATGGGGGGAAAATGGGGAAATGGCGCCACTTCCGCCAAGCAATAAACATTAATGCGCAATTAAAGCCGGTGTCTGGCGTTGGTTCCAACAGGGCTTAGGGCTGGAGTGTCTGCGTTTGATTTCCAGCACTAGGGGTGATTAACGCTTGGCGCCCTGTATTAGCTTTTTGTTATTTATGAGCAATACTTCGATTCGCCATGGCAGTCATAAGCAGGACCGCAATTTTAATACACGAAAACTGTCGAAGTCACTTTGATGATTGCTATTAAGCGGAAGTGACAGAACGTCTAGTTCAATTTTATGGTAACTATTTACTTGGCATAAATATTAAAGTTTGCAGCTAACTGTTACTGTTAACAATCCACTTCAAGTTAACAAGAAACGTAAAGGCAAGTCGAAATGCAATGCATTGCCCAGCATTACGCATACGCCAAGAGGGCGTTGAAGTGCTTGCAGAAAATATTTAAAGCGTAACAAAAACTCTCAACTCAGAGCCAAGTTAGCTGGGTAACAGCTGCCGAAGGTCGACAGCTTGCATAAGTCTACTTAAGTCAACTTGTCAAGTGTGTCTGCAGCTTGTTTGCATTTTCCAACAAGATTTAGTTAAAATTGTAAATGCCTTCCGTTGCTGCTGAATGCGTCGATGGCTGGACAAATGTATGCAAAAGCTGTGCTAATGTCAGAGATGCAGTCGTACTGGTCCCAGTCCTCGGGCATGTCTTCGCCTCAGGCCCAGAAATTACAGCCAGCTTCAAGTCTCAGGGCTAACTGATGTCGGCATCTTAAATTTATATCATGTTTGTCTAAAAAAATATGTGCCGCATAATTCAATTTCGAGACAAAAAGCCTTAGCAGTGCATTGAGTTGATGGTGGGTTAATGGAAGGGGGTGTTGTGGGGTAACCATCGCAGTCGAGTGATTCTTATGTGCGCTTGACAATCGGAGCACGTTCCTCAGTAAATTTACGCGTAGTTCAGATTGGATGCGTCTGCTATTGGATATTGGCTTTGCGCATCGCTGCTTAATTCGCCTCGCAAAGCGACACGTTTGTATTGTGAGTGCGTCTGTGTGGTTAACACCTGTTCTCACAGTGTGTTAGCTATGGCTGAAAATCAAATAAATATTTATAATTTCAGGAACATAGCTTGCCACAACCCAAGCTAGCGTTTTTCACACTTATTCAAATTTTCAATAAAACAATGTAGCTTATAATTAACAAGGGATATTGTTATAACTAATTGCTGGATGCTTAAGTTACTTAAGCTTTAGAACTGATTCTTTATTACGTGTTTAACATATTTATTCTTTATTTTTATCTATCAAATACTAATTATTGTTATTAATAAGACTGTTCTTTCACTTTTCCCGAAAATGTTGTTTATAATCTAAAGTAGTTTGTTTGATACTTTAATTTGTAACTGGTGCGGTTCAAGTTTTGGTTCATTTTTCAAGTAAACCGGAATTTCCGATTACAGTTCAAACCAGTTTGCCGCCCTGGTGTAAACCAACAACTGCCTTTAAGGCCAGCAAAACTGAAGACGACTTTTCGAGAACTCGGTTTTATTGTATCATTAATAACCTTGGCAACCGACAACTGATTTATTTTGGTGACATTGCTTTGTCTGGCAGCGTCAAATTTTGATAAATGAAAGCTTTTCGAATTTTGCATATTGGCCTGGCCATGAGTTTGCTTCCCAACTCAGAAGTTAAACGTTTTATGGTTAACAGCTGGCAGTTGCACTTTTTCAGCTCCATTTGGCAACGCTCCACTGACAAACATCTAATGCTCCCTGGCGCTGTCCACTGGGCATAAAAAGTCAAAGCTACATACCCATGATGTGGCCTAGACCATGACCCCGCAACCGAAAAACTAAATAAAAATCCCTTCAGAGAGTGCCCAAAATAACAAAAAATAACAAGAGCGATTGAGACAAGGTGCCTCGACTAGTAGTTACCCTGTACCCAGGTCAAAAGTGCCACTACTTACTTTCACAAAATCACAAACTGCGCTCATGTAGTTGTTTTTCAAATATCTATATGTATAATGTACACAAGTATCATCTATATGTAAAATTTCATGTCTCTAGCTCATATAGACTCTGAGATCGACTCAGGAGTGTGATGATAGATGACTTCTTCTGTCACATAAATTTGCACTACTTTATTATACGTATTTTTACCCATTTTCAATAAGAACAGGGTGTATAAATAAAATATTAGCTATCGACAACAAACAAGGACTTTTGTCAACGTACACGCGTATGTACTTTAATTTAATATATACTCTTCCTGAGTCTACATATTCCAGAAAGTTACTTTTAATGACAATTGGAATCATATTTTAATATCTAGATATATTAATATTAATATATATTAAAGTTAATATTTTATAAGATAATAATAATAATTTGGAGAGTGAAAAGAATCCCATTAGCCATGAGTAAGACCTTTATTTAAGTTTCCTTTATTTTAAAATAAAAGGTAAATCAAAAAACAAATTTTTGCTATAACTATTGTGTTAAACTGGCTATATTAATTTAATATTAATTTCGATTTTAATTAAATAACAAGAAGAAAATATATACATATTAAGGGTATTTAATCTTCTTCAAATCAAAATCAAATGCGTGTCTATTTTTTGCTGTTGATACAAAATGGCGGTTGCGCAAAAAAGTATGCAACAGCAGGCGCCTATTTCACACATACAACCGTTTACTTACATATATCATATGTGTGGGTGCATGTATGAAAAATGGTTGAATGCTTGCTTGTCCATTGATTTGATTGACACTTTTATTGACACACTGTTACGGTTGTTGTTGTTATTTTAGCTGTCAAGAGTTTTACGACCTGAGCTTTTAAGCCAATGTTCTGGCAGGGACCGTAAAGATTGTACAATTTGCTGTGTATATTCGAATATTTGTGCCCATGCATTTTTTATGACACACAAATTGAAAGTTTACTTATTTTTTTTGGTGGGAATTTAATGGTTGGCTAGAAATAAATGTTTACCATATTTGATAATGATTATTTAATCATTTTCAATTGGTGCTGTTGAATAAATAACATTTCCAAAACAAATTACAATTATATGATAAAATTATTCTAATGAAGGCGCACATAAATTGTATTTTACTATCAAATAAATGAGAATTTTCAACCCAATTAAACTTGCACCAAATTGCTAACTGGTGTAATGTAATGGCAAATGTTGGAAATTCTATTATAATAAAAATACTTTAACGTTGTGATATGCAAATAAATTATTTACATGTTTTAACAGCTAACAATTATTATATTTATATTTCATGTAAATTGAATTTAGCACACTTCAATTATAGAATTGAAGAATTTAAATACTTTAATTTCTTTAAATAAGTTAACTTAGTTTACACTACATATTTTAAATTATATTAAACTTTTTAAAATCTGAAAAGTAAAAATTTCTCATACCCACAACTATTTAAAGCGACGTTAAAGTATTTTTAATATAATAAAATTTCAAACTTTTGCTACTTGTCTGCATTCTTGGCGCTTATCTTGGTCATTATAATTGCCAGCTAGAGTAATATGGAGCGGAGAGCGGATAATTAAATTTTGTGGCCACCAGTGGTGTTGGCTGCAAAGATCCCTGAAAGTGGCAATGAAATTTCATGGCACTCTCATGGCTCACTCGCGGGGCAAGTTTTTTATTCATGTACTTAACAATAACCCCAAACGCACTCGTAAAAAAAAAATGACATTTCTAGCCTTTTGTTTGCCTATTAATCTGGCGTGTAGCATGTGGCTAGCTTTGGGGGCAGTCACACAATCGCTGTGTAATTAATCAGGCTTCATTTTCACTTAATCGCGACCACGATTTGCACGCAACTGTGACTATGTTATGTATACGTAATTTTCTTTTTATTCAATTCCCATTTTCATTATGTTTCTGGAGCACAGCGTGGGTCAAGCTGTTTGCCATGCGCCAAATTATTGCTGCGTCCTTGGTCTGCTGCCTAAAAAAAAACAGAAAAATAATACCAATTTAAATATGCATAACATGGGGACCGTCCGCAATTTGACGTGGTTAGTCCCGTTGTTCGGCATGTTCCTGGTGCCATTTAATTACATATTTAAATTCCAAGTGTGCCAAGCTCAATAGCCATAGCCCTGGGAACGAATCTTTGATGATTGCGTCATGCTGCGCAACATGAGCCGCAAAAATGTTTAAATTTTTTACAAATGAATGACAACTGTAAGAGCAAAAGTCAGCATTGTATTCAGACAATGTTCATAAATATATGCATTAGATAGGGGCCTACAGTCTATGTATTGTGCTACTTAATAAATGTGAACATTGCGTTTCGAAAATTGAAATAAGCGAAACAACTTTAGACTTAACAATACTGTAAATGTTTTTTTTAATAATCGTTTTCATGTTAATTATTAATTTTCATGGCAAGTGGTAGACAAATTTGCACTCAGACTCTTCCTCTTTGTATTTAAAAGTAATTCATAACATTTTATACAAATATTTGTATCTACAAAATGAATGAATTTAAAATAATATTTACTTATACAATTTATTGTTTTGGTAAGTCTATTGTAAATACCTTGTTAGACATTTTGACTTATATTTTTGACATTTTAATAAATTGTTATGGGCAAACAATTTAACTATTTTCTACACTTTTATGATATAAATTGTACAGACAATAAAGTTCACTAAATGAAAAAAAGGTCTCCTCAGATAAAGCTGTTGAGATTCGGAACTCGCTTTACAGAAATACCAAATATTTCTTTACATCCGTGTGAATATTGTGCGCGTGTGCACAATATAAATTGATAAATTTATTCTCATAATAAAGAAAATGTATATAAGAATTCCGTCTTTCCTGGAAAGACGCGTTATCCATTTTTTCGTTGTTTTGGCTCTTTGAATTCGATTGTTGCAATTTGCCAGGATTTTTACATAATTCCCGAGGCATTTCGTGGCGTGTGATTGATTTATTAAATCCTGCCCCCTTCAGAATACGCTTTCATGTTTGGCCCACCACTTTGGCAGCTCATTTTTATGGGGTCACCCACAGCCATGTGGCGCCTCCTGCTGCTCCTTCGCGGTCTGCCGGTACATTGATTCATCGCCAATTTATGCTAATTGTCAGGCCTATTATGTCTGTCTAAAAATAGTCAGAGTTAAAAAGTTTTCAGCCCTTTTGATTAGCTACCTTGAATTTAATTTACTTAAATTAATTAGCTTGGCCTTTAAATTAAGTGATATTAATCAACTTGAACGTCTGTAAGCCTAAGAAAGTGCCTGACAGATTAATTTCGCAGCCCCTGTTTGTTGCTCGTTGTTGTTAATTGTTGTTGTTGTATACACTCTGGGATTAACAACTAAGTTTTGTCAAAATAGAAACCTACGAATTTTTTATAATCTCAAATATTTAAACACGTTATCCGCGTATTTCAAAAACATTAATTAATTAAGAAATATTAAACAAAAAAATGTTCTTGAAAGTTAAAAAAATGATTCAAATATATCGCTTGTAGTCGGATTTAGAATTGTGTTTTTCTCTGAGTGAACATAATATTATTTTAAACACATCAATTGCAGCGCTTTCAAGCGATAACAATGGCAGAAGTTTTCAGAGTCAAGCACACCCACACACAAACCGCACACACACAAACACAGGCAGAACTATTAACAATGGCGTGCTGGCAAGTGTTACAAGCTAGCGACAATTTCTTGGCTTAAACTCTGGTCAGCATGCGGCAATATGACGTGGCCGTTGTTGCTGCGACAAAAATCCTTAGCTTACACAAGCACGCGCACACACACACGCACACACACACACACTTATGCGCTGAAAGCCCTTGAAGGTCAACATACTAAAGCTCTTACTCCGCAAGTATATATAAGCTGATACTGTAGCCTCAGTCATTTGTGCGCGTCATTGTTCTCCCGAGACTCAGCAGCTGATGGCGGCGACTTGTGGTTATAAAACTATGACAATGCGAACGCAAAACCGCACCCTTTGCCCTCTGGCCCCCCCACTACGCATCCCCCTTTTCATGATAGAAGCTGCATCTGTTCAGTGCAGTGCAATGACTAAATTACTTTTATACTGCAGCTGTAATCCATTGGCAAGCGACAGGAGACAGTTGATCAGGGGCAGTGTGTGGAGTGGGGGGTGTGGGTGGGGGTGACGGAGGATGTCTGATAAAACGACATAGAGCTGACAGCGCGAAATCCAAGACTTCGGAGCCTGTGCTATAACAGTAACTGAAACTCAAAGCCGAACACGAAATGTAATTACAACAATGAAATACAGGACACTTGACCCAGTTCCACTCAAGTTCGCTGCTTACTTGACTGAGGGGTGGCAATTACTTTCGCACGTTTGGCCAACAAAGGCTCCGGCCAGCTGGGAAAAAAAGGTTGCGCCTTTGTGAAAATCCCATCTCTGTCCCGGCCAATGAAAATTATTGCATGGCTTGCAATATTCCCTGGCTGCTTCAATGTCTGGCATAAAAAGAGGTCAATGTATTTTTTGTTTATTTGCGACGCCTGCAACTTCTCCATCTCATTCGCTCGTAAAATCCGTAAGCATACGAGGCTCATTTCCACGCACTGGTCGCCACCAGAGCCAAATGCCCTGGCCTTGTTTCAGCTCCTCCTCCTTACACATTCTACGCTCTAAATATAAATTTACGTTGTGTGCGTGGGTGTGGAACGCCTCAAGACGTCATAACTTCTGCTCGAGGCGAGGCAGTTTCTGGTGCCACCTCACCTCCTGCTTACTCTCCCGTACCCACACAAATGTATACATTCCCACTGTCCATAAATCAAATGGCGCTTTGAAGTTGCATATTGCTTGTTCGTTGCTAAGGACATGAGAAGATAAATGAAACTATGTATATCCTAGTAGGCGAGCTCAAAAACAAAAAGCTACTGAAACAAAAAAAATAATAATAAGAACAAAAGACAAACTCCAAAGTACAGACGACGCCGCGAGATACAAATGCGAAAATACATAATAGGCATGTTAATCAAGGAGTGCTTGAATATGGAATATCCTGTACTCAGTCCTAGGGCACACGCTATTTTTAAAAAATAGGAAATATTGGGGACATAAATTGTAGTAAATAGAGTATGCAGTGTTTGAAGGTTACAAATTGTATCAAAAGGCAATGGCTCTCATATCCCTCTTAAATATATATCCTTGAAGTACCTTTTCCTAAAAAATCTATTTTAAAATAAAAATTAACATTATTCAGCATTTTTAAATACTAAAGAAATCAAAGATTTTCTTCAATCTCGTCGTATTCTTCAATTGCATTTTTTCCAGTCCAATTAAACTTTTTTTTTGTTAAAACCTAACAATTCAAAAATATTAAAAGACATTTTTGTAGCTTTTTGTGTTTTTAAGATTCATAAGTCAATATTAGAAAAAAATTTTGATAAATTTTTGTATTTTTTGTATTATAAAAAGTTGAATTGTTTTAGAATAGCAAATAACAAAAATCATTTGTATTTTAAGTTTTTATGATTTTACAGGGTATATCAAACTGCTGCCAGAACACGTGCTTGTAAGAAAATGGATATGGAAATTGTACAACGGTTGACATTTTTCGTTACACGCCATTTGCCTTGCTGTACAGTGACTCCGCGGCTTTTGAATGGAGCGAATTCGTAAACTTTTTGGTGTCGATTCGTGTCCTCCAACTGTTCTGGCCTGGAATGCATTGCCGTTTGGGCGGTCAGGGACAATTGGGCGTTGTTTTTGCGCGCAGCTTTAAACGTGTCACAGATCATATGCAAAATTCGTTGGGAATATGCAAATTTAATGCATAAATTACACATCCAAATGAGCGAGCGATAAGAGCAGCTCATAATTCCTGCTCCGCCGTCGCGTTATAAGGCAATCAACGTGGCGGCCAACTGGCACATCAGCTGTAAATTGAATTAACTGCTGCACCCCCACCGAAAAAGCGAGCATTAAGTGAATTTGAGAGTCGACCCAAACATCCTTCACATCCTTATGTTGAGCACGGCACTGCCATTTCATTCCTTTTCCGCTTGCGTGCGCAACACCCAAACAAAACTGGCGTGTAGGCTGATAAGTCAGGGGACGGGGGGGATGAAGTATCTACGGCATGAGAAAAGAACTGTGTTATACGAAGACAAGTTCGAAACACGTATGCATCATGTGGGACATGCACAATAGATACGGCTACACAGCATGGTCCAATGAATTTGTGCGTCTGTAGTGAAACAGTTGACTCTGCTGCCTGTTGTAGGCCAAGTTAATTGCCATGGTCTTACGAGTTGCAGAGACTTAATCGCCAGTGTGGTAAACGCTCTTTGTTCATTCGGTTTTCCTTGTGTAGATAAGACACGACACGCAATACAAAGCGCATTGTCATTCTTACAATTCCACAATTGCCACAATATAGTTCAACAACCACACACACACACACACATGACGGACATGTTAATTAAGATTACTTTAAACTCTAGTTGAAAAAGAATGGGGGACGCCACGTATCAACATGATGCACACAACAAGTGTCTTGGCAATATTTTTGTTCTGTGCAACATTTAATGCTGACGCAACATTTGTGTCTAGCAACATTCACTTGTTTCGGCAGCTTTTGTGTCTGGTCAACAATTGTGTGTTTCGGCAACACTTTTGGCATAGCAAGTGAAACATTTGTTGTGGCTGCCAAATTATTTATAATTTCTCTGTACCCAAAAATATAAAAAGAGTATATTGGTTCAACCGGTTTCTTAGTTAAGTTAAAGATAAATGGACTACCGTGAAACAGAAAAAGCTTGAGGCGCTTCCTCAGTATTGCGATGGGTTTATTTTATTTTATTTTTTGTCAACAATTCAAATATAATAATAATACGTTTTTGTTTAAGAGATTTTAACAATACATATACAGCATAAAAATATCATATATTAAAAAATTGGCATAGAAAAAATACAATAATATTTTTTAGCTAGATTGGGTATAATATTAGCTAAAATTAATTCCAGGGCAACTGATAGTCGTCGGGCCAACTAAAATTATTCCTCACGTTTCTTTTTGCTTCTTTGACCGCAAAATATCAGCACTCAAGTTGCTGGCGATGTGCCATGAAGAAAATAAACGTATTGTGCGACAACGAAATAAATCGGCAAATATTTAACGAAAATCTTTATCCAATTTGTGACTCGATTTTATTTTATTTCATGTCGTCTGCAGATATTTTGGCTGTGTATTTGTTTGCGTTCCTTTCATTTCCGCTGCGTTTTGGTAATTTTATAAATAATTAGTTGCAATTAGCGCTCTTTTGTGTAGGCCAAAGGTAATTTTGGTTAATCGCCTTTGGCTCGGCTGCGAGTGACGTTTATTTGCCAGGCTCTGCTGTTTCAGCTCAGACAATCTGGCGAATCGCTTTTAGCGCTCACTTAAAGTATTTATTCCTCTTTTATATCCAAGCGCTCATAAATGGCAAATAAATTGAACAAATGTTTGGCGACTGTCTTGTTTTTGCCATTGTTTTCGCCCGCTTCGGGCCATATCAATTAACTCAAATGCCATCTAAATGCGAGCTGTGTAAAATTGAGCTTCGAGTGCGAGGTGTTGTGTGTGTGTATGTGTGTGTTAAACGCGTGTGGCATCTACTTGTGCAGACATTTGCTTCGAATTGCCCATAAATTTTATGTTAATTGCATAAGAACATGCCTGCTGGCACCTGTTCGCGACGCACACGTGTAACATTGCTTTAAACCAATTGCCACTTAAAGTCAGCGACAGCTATTAACTGTAAATGGAGAAACTGTCGTTTAAGACGCACAGAACTATGCAACAATTTCCGTGCAACGTTTATTGAACCCATTGCGATGGGGCAAAGTTCTTGTAAGTGGTCTTCA
Source organism: Drosophila nigromelanica (assembly GCA_004149465.1). Taxonomy (NCBI): domain Eukaryota; kingdom Metazoa; phylum Arthropoda; class Insecta; order Diptera; family Drosophilidae; genus Drosophila; species Drosophila nigromelanica. Next base: position 15,650 of record SCDS01000086.1, on the reverse strand, counting down.
ACTTGTTGCCCAGCAACTAAATTATGCTAAGCGTGTGTGTGGTTAATATGCAGTAGCCAATTAACATTATTTGTGGAGAAGCGTCTGGCAGTGCAGCACGGTCGGGATGACTTGCCACGTGCGCCACATGTCCAGGCAATTAATTAAGGGGGCATGGCCATAACAAGCATTTAATTAATGTGCTTCTTACAGCCACATACACTTGGCCAAATAAATGACTGGACTGATTTCCATATTAATTGGCAAATGCCTTTGAGCGCTCAACTCGCCACAATCAAAAGCTTAGGGATACGTTGAGCGTCCGATGACAGCCAAGCCGAAACATTGAAAAGCACATCAAGTAAATACTGAAACGGAATGTGGTTTGCGGCTTTTGCGGTCTGTTGGCTGCTGTTGGCCCATATCTGTGGTTTTGGCCACCGCAAATTGAAGTCACTGGTTAGGCGTCAAGTGTTGAAACTGCCAAAGAAAAGCAAGTAAAACTGCTCTAGTCTGGAACGCCCGACTAGGCGATACCCTAAGCTGTCGTCACAACATGCTACAACATGCACTGGTACTTGACTTGTGTAATTTGTTTAATTTTACCACAAGTTTTCTTTAAAACTTTAAAAAATTGGTTTTATTTGTTGTGGATTTTTATCGATTTTGGGAAAACGATAGTGGCTATCGATCAATTAAAACAAACTTGATCTGCCTTGGACGACATTAGAAATTAGAAAAGTTGTAGTCTCTAGCTTTTATGGTTGAAGAGACGGACGGATGGACGGTAGACGGATAAAACTAACTCAAGTGTTTATCCTGAACAAGTATTACAATTTATGGGTTCGGAAATATTTCCATCTGCCTGTTGCATAAATGTGCACAAACCATTATACCCTTTTTAACAATTTTCAATGTGTTCAGGCCATAAAAAAAAAACACACACACACACATACAAATGGCAAAAACATAAATCAGTCGAGGCAAAGGCACAAAAGTTATGCGTATCCGTCGCAGATTTTAATGGCATCTCAGTTCCTCCCTGCTCACGCTGGCCGCTTGGCTAATGAGGCGTACGCATTTGTGGGCATAAAATTGCAAATTAATATTCAATTATGAGCAAACTTATTGATTTTGTACATCCACATTCCCAGGGTATGCGTTTGTTGTCTCACTTTGTGTATGCGGCAAATCAAGTGGGCAGCAACAGCTGCATGCCTTTGCTTCATTCGTTGCGCGACTCGATTCATCAGAGACGCCAAGCACGTCATGACTTGTTATTATGTACCACATGTCGTATGCGTTATGAACTGCCTGCAGGCGTTTAACTCGAGCAAAAACTATGGCGCCAGCCTGGCTAGGCCGGACGGACTGATGGACAGGCACTCATTTCGAATAATTTAATGAGTGTGTGTTATATATATGAAATCCGTTGTGCGACCGCACATTTATCACACACACTCAAACACACACACACACACACACACACATGTTGCTCGCTTCTTTAACTTCACCTACTTGCCACTGTCCTACTGATGCTGCGGCACTTTAATGCGTTTTTAATTGTTGCCACACACTGTCGCCGCCTGGAGAAAGTGCCGTTTTAATGACTTGCAGTGGCAAGGACCGGCCATTTGACCATTTCCTTGCCACTGCTGGCATTTCGTGTATTTTAAATGGCACTCATTAAAGAACGGCAAGGAAAGTCCTATGAAATAGTCCTGCGATATATCAACGGTGAATTACAAGCCAAATAAGCCAAACAAAAAAGAAAACAAGTCAATCCGTTGTGAACCGACTAGGCAATACTCTATACCTATAACAATATTTTTAACAATGGAATCTCAATTCTTGAATAAGTTCTAAAATAATTTCTAACTTTATGCTATTCTTCAAAATCGGTTTTTATCGCTATTAATGAAACGGATCAAGATATCGAAAAAATATGATAAACTTGTTCGGCATATGGTATAGGAGAATCTTAAGTATCTAGATTATGTAGTCTAAATCGATTCAGCTCATTATCCTAAAAAAATAATATATGTATGTATAATTTATAGGGTCCGATTTGCTTTCATCTGCCTGTTACATACATTTGCACAAAATCATCATACCCTTTGTACCCATTTTCAGGGTATACATGGTAACAGAAAAGCAATACACCAATTTTTCATTCAAGAACAGTGTATCAGGACAACAAAAAATGCAAGCCCAGTTAACAGTTAAGCGAGTTAATTAATTTTAACAGCGCCTTCAAAGTATGCCGCCTAGCTGGCGCTCCTTCCCTGGCACCTCCGCTAACCCCAGCTACAGTGGTGGCATAAAAAATGTGGCCCAGCGTGTAACCCCATGCACAAATTTTGTTTATGTATTTTCCGCGGCATATTTATACTCGTTCGCACGAAAGGCAGTTGGCAGCAAAATTGGCGATAAATCATCTGATAATGTCAGCACATTTAACGACAGCGACGTGGTGCAAGGTGGTACAGCAACGGCACTGGCACTGGGGTAGGGGTCAGGATCGGGGTCGGGGTCATTGCGGTTGCTAACGGCAGTCAGCGCGACATCATTTTGATAAACTAGGCGCTAGACGGAACGAGAGCGGTGACGTTTGGAACCGCTTCGGGAGTTGTCGCAAGTTTTGCGTTTAGCTTTTGGCTGGCCCCTAATCAGGGACTACTTCCCTTTTGCGTTTGAATGCTAAATTAAGGTCTTGACGGCAGGCAGCGAACAGGGAATTGATAAAAACAAGAAAAGGAAATTACAGACGGCAAACTTTTGCATACTGAAATCTACGACAAATGCTTTAATTACAGCGGAAGCCTGTCCCAGGATTGTAAACAGTTTATTTATAGAAATACAGTCAAATAAATGAATCCATCTAAACGTTAATTGTTTTAGCGCTATAGCCAATAAAATTGTGGAATAAGGTATTGCAAATCAGACACTTGGGTAACATTGTTAAATTTTATACTAAGACATTCTATACTAAGACACATGCTTTAATTACAGCGGATACATGTCTCAGGATTGTAAACAGTTTATTTATAGAAATTCAGCCAAATAAATGAATCCATCTAAATAAATATTGCAAACGTAAATTGTTTTTAGCGCTATAACCAATAAAATTGTAGAGCTTGGAATAAGGTATTGCAAATCAGACACCTGGGTAACATTGTAAAAGCATAAAAATAAACCCTTTGTTTTTTAACGACCATCTAAATCTCAAACTCCATTGAAGGCCTCTCGCCTCGATAAGAAATGTATCGCCATCTCTCGCTTTCTCTCTCTCTCTCTCTTACGTCTCTCTCTTTTAATGGTTAGATTCTGTTCTCGGCTTTGGCGGCGCTGCTGCTTCGCTCAATGATTGCGCATATTTGGTCAAATGCAGATTCGAGGCTATCTATAAATTTCTTGCCGTCCGCGTGGTTTTTGTACGAGGTCACAATGGCGCCCGCAAAGTCGTTTTGAATGGAATAGCTGCGCAACGAGACAGACAAACAGTTAAGCCGAAAGAGATAAGCGAAATGTATTGAATGCTCACCCAACGCCCAGGCCATCCTTGACGACGGGACCAAAAGAACCGGCTACTACAGTGTCTGTGCCCAGTGTGGAGGTGCTTATGATGTTATAATTAATGCGTTTATAGGCCTCAGTCTCAAATAGTGCTGGTTGGGGCAGCCCCTCGAGCTGCGCCGTGTGCCGGAGGGCGAACAAATGCCGATCGAAGCCCTGTCCCATGGCTGCCTCCTTGGTCAGTTGACCGTGCACGCTGCTGCACTTGTCAATCATGGCCCGCAGCTCCACGGCGCTTAGTTGCCTATGTGCTGGCTGCAGCACAGCCTCGCAGAAGGCTTTGGTGGCCATTGTGCAGGGACGCATTGTCTCAGTGCGGCCATGTCGGAAAGCTGAGGTGCTGCAGGACTCGTAGGTGCCCACGTAGCGTTCAAAGGCCTGTCGGTAGGCCAATTGAAAGGATAGCTGTATGATAGAGTCGGGGCTCAGGCCGTGACGCTTACAGGTGCCCTTATTAAGCTGGTTGTACCGCAAATAATTCATATCCAAACTATCGACAATGCTGGCGTTCCGTGCATAAGCTGCGTCCACAGCGGCACGTGTCCCCTCATCGATCTCGAAGTTCAGGGATCGCACATTGTTAGTATCGCCATCTGCTGGTGTATGCGGCGTCGATTCCGACACAAAGGGCTGTTGCAGCATGTCCTTGTAGATCTCATTGAAGTAGCGGAGCACAGCGACTCCATCGCCCCACGCGTGCTCAAAGTTGATGGCCGTGACGCCATCGGCGCTGATCAACATTGAAATGGACTTGTCAAACCACCTATGATAAATTGTGGAAATAAATCATATACATATATGTATTTATATATCTGTTCAGTTTTATATATACCGATTTGTTGCCTTGCCCGCCAGGAGGTGCTTCAGCATTGGCACCGGATTGGCCTCATTGGACAGCCCATCTTCCTCTGTGTCCAGGCACAAACAAAACAGCGCTGCGTCCACTTCGCGCTGCAGGAGATCGGCGTTCTTTGGGTTGCTGATGAAATGCGTTCGCGCTCTGGCCCAGTCATCTCGCTGAGAGGCGGTTAGAACGCCCAATGGCACGCTGGCTGGCTCCCGTTGTGAGTCCAATTCGAGAATGCTTTTCAGGCGGCCCAGTATGACGCTGGGGCTCTCGATGTAGCCGCTGCTGTCGAGCACATTCATGGCATACATGTTTCCGCGTCGCATAACAAGAATGTGCTTCGAATGAGCCGACTGCACCAGCTCATCCTTGCCCAGCTTCGGTATGCGGCTGGTGCCAAAGAGTCGGCTGTATTGGCTCATGTCCAGCGGAAAGGCTTTGAACGCGTACGAGGCGTACGTGGCGAAGGCCTTGGGTGCGACAGCCATCCAGCGTCGGTAACTGGCTGTGTCGCTCTTCTTGGCATTCATGTGATAGATCTCCGGCTCCAGTGTATTCGCTTGCAGCGAGCGCCAGAAGCGCAGCGAGCTGATGATCGCATTTGTGGCACGCGTCACCTGTGGCTGGTACTCCGGCCGGGGGTCGCCCCTCATCACCAGCAGCGGGTTGTAGTTGAGCGGCAGGGGCACGCGATCCGCTAGGTACATGTCGAACCAGGGCTGCGAGATGTAGCTGGTGTGTTTGTTGGCCGCATCGCGCTGTTTCAGCTTCGCATGCAGCTCCATGCCGACGCCCTGGCGAAACTGCTCGACCGCCTGTTGCGTCTCCCTGTGCTCCTCCGCACTGAGTATGGGCTGGACAGCGGCCAGAAACCGTTCGCAGGTCTTCTCCAACAGCGGTATGGGCAGGCGCGGCAGGGAGCGTTGAAAGTAGAGGGTGGGCAGCTTCGAGTTTTGCAGGTACTGATAATGATTGCCGTGCGTTGTGGTTGTTGTGGAGTTGCGCGTAGCAGCCATGGCGGCGCCAAGGCGACTCCTATTTACTTTTAATCGAAACATGATTAACAATTAAAGCCGGCAATTACAAACAAAGCGCGGGGCAAGCCAAAGTCCACTAGTCGACGTAAACAACCAACAACAACGACGAACAGCTGTTTGGTATTTTTTTGGTATTTCTGTGCGGATCACAGCTGATCGTGCGCGTCCAATGTTATCGATACATCGCATGCGAACGGTATAAATTCAAATCGAATTCAAATTGAAATTAAAATTCAAAAGGCAGCAACAGTTACGCATCGATTTACCTTTTGTAATTGTATACAAGTGCTAAAGCAGACATTAACCTTTCGCACGGCGACCAGAGTACAAACAGCGACGATTTGTTTGCATTTGAATAGACGTTTTGTTAGTTTTCGGTTTCACTTGGTGGGTTTGCCGACTTGGTCGGTCAAGTGCGTTGGCACCAAGTCTGTTTGTATTATTGACTTCACCGGCACAAAGGGCAGCTGTTGCTCAGGTGCGCCAAATAAATAAACGGCACACAAAAATTAGAAAAAAACAAAATATATGCAAATTGGCATGAAAATTTTATGCTTTGCTGAATTTAACGAGCAACCTTTGCTTATCGATTTCGATTACGAATTGCACACAAATAGAAGGACAGCTATAAAAAGCTTACCCTCTATCCTTTAAATTAAGAAAAATGCGCTTGTTGCTCTGATGCTTTTCTGCTCTCCTGCTCTGTGCAGTCCACCCGCACAGTTCCATTAACATTTGCATGAAGCGTCGTTTTCAACGGTCGGGATGCGAGTGCGAATGCGAATACGGATGCGGATGCGGATGTGAGTGTGGATGGGTTGCAGTGTAATTGGCCAAAGTGAAATTGCGTTAATATTTAACAAGCCAACAAAAGTGTAAAAGTGATGTGTATAATGCAGAACTCGCAGAAAGAGGATCCGGCTGCAGAAACATAGCCTTGGGTGAGAAGAGCGAAATTATGCGATAAACGGCGAGCGCCATGAATTATAAAATGGCGTTAGAGCAAGAGTTTCGAGCTTTAACTCGGCCACAGGGACTTTAAATATTAAATTGTTTCGTAAGGTCAGTCGGCTAGCAATCACACAGCCAATTGAATTGAGCCTTCCATGTGGCTTAATCGCATTTACATTTGTACTTACACGTGCGTTAATATTTATCCAACATGCGGTAATTGCATTTATATGCAATTATTAAATATTTATTTATTCCGTCAGCTGGCAAGTGACATTTCCAATAAGTAATAAGCATTAACGATTGCGGGAAAATTAGCATATGTTAAATTAGCATATGTTAAATAACTTAAGAAAAAAAAAACAAAATAAGAGCCTTATCGAATGCTAAAAATTGTATTATCAATTGATTAAAAGCATTGCTTCTTTTTTTCATTTATTAAATTTGAAAATTGTATTTAAAAAGCTACATTTTGAAAATTTAGTACGAGGGAGCATTTATCATGATTTGTTTAAATTGAATCCTTTCAAAACATTCATAAGTAGTAGTCATTAAGTAGATTATATAGTTAAATAGATTGTACAGGTCTTAGCATCGCTCTCTTTATGCATAGAAAAAAAGAGTTTAGTTCAAGGTGGAAACTCTTTAAGTTTAAAGTTAATTAACCATTAAATCGATGTAAAAATGGTTTATGCTTCATTGTAGAAAATACAAGAAACAACATTTAAAGAATCAAAAGGACCAACTTCTATCGTAATGGGATTTATAACGATATTTTCGCATTAAAGTAATTTAAATTAAAATTAAAAATATCCCGCAGCTGATATGAAACCAAAAAGCATAAAGCTAGGTTCAGAGTACAGGGTATCGTCTAGCCACTCTCGATTCGTAATTGCTTAATTTGATTGGTTTTCTCTATTTATTAATTCTTTTAACACGCCAAGAGTCGAGATTATTAATTAAATCCTGTGGGAAAATGGAAAAAAAAATGCATTAATCATAGAGTCGCCGGTTGCCGACACTTTTGAACAGTGGACAATGTGGAAAGTGAAAGCTGTCGCCGACAGAAGCCCAAAAATAACTCGAACAAAATGTAGCAAAAATATTTGTGAATGGGAAATCAACGTTTCTTTTAAGAGTTCACGCAGCACAATAAAACTTTTGTTCATTTCGGTTGAACTGGGTCGCGGAATGGGCGGCCATTTGTCTACTCCAAAGGAATGGAATTCTAATGTGCGCATGCAAAAGGTCAGATTGTCAAGGGATCGCAGCGAAGATGGGAATGGAAACTGTCCAACAATTGTTAGTTTGTGTGAGTGGTGAATGGTGTGAAAAATAAGTTGATTTCTGTGCTGCTTTTGACGGGCTATTGAGCAGCTCCGGGAAAAGGGAAGCGACGGCGGAAACAATGGAAGGTACTCCAATAAAAAGGGTGATCAGGTAAATCAGGGAAACACGTTAAATCGATTTAAACTAATGTACAATAGCAAAGGATTTTTTGTTAAGCCACTGCCTTCGCACAGACCTTGTCCCAGACACAGATTTGCATAAATGCGTCAGCACAAAATGCTCCAATCAACCCTCGAATCGCCTACAAACTGGCAAAGATGACGCAGCCGGTTGGTAACAATTTGCATATGGAGCAACGTCATCATCAACTTCCAGAATGTTCGCAAATGAGAGGAAATGTGGGGTATGGATATATGCTCCAGTGCACCGCAACGAGATTAAAAAGCTAAATCAAGAGCCGAGCAAAAAAAAAGCGAAATTAAATATACAAAGCAAAAGAAAAATGGCAGTTTGTTGTCCTGGCCCTGGGTATGTCCTGATGGGCGCGTCCTTTGTTGCTGTTACAATTTGCACCGCAGGCATTCGAAAGTCAATTTAAATTTAATTCCTTGTTCTGGGCGTGCATGGCAAATAAGTAAAGCCGGCTGGATAAGAAACACTGCCTCACACCAGTTGACGCCCACTTGTCGATGGGCATATTCAAAACGATCCCAATTGTGCTTTCGACTTTATGCTGTGCATGTGGTTGTTAATTTTGATAATTTGAAATGCCAATGCTTAATAATTGTGTTTCCCGTCAAGTAAATAATGCAGATAATTGCTTAATTTACTGTACTATGAGCACTAACGCACACTAAATTCCATCACACACACACACACACACACACACATTTCTAAACACGTTGTTATTAATTTATGGCCAGCAGACAAAAGCTGACCCGCAGCATAATTAATATACGACAGTGCGGGAAGCCAGCATCAATAACAATGACAACATCGGGGTTCACTGTCATCCAACAATCAATACTCGTGGCTGCTGCTGCTGCTGAGATGTGGCGATTACTTCGGAATAACTTTGGCAAAGGCTGCATGTGGAGCCACTGTCAAGGTTAATGAATCTCAAACTGTATAATGACTAAATGAACTGCCTTTTCCCATTGCATGCGACCCCGACAAGCGACTGTCCTCGTTAATGCAAACCAAACTTTAATTGTTATCCTTCGCTACCCATGTCAACAGTGAAAGCATTTAAGCATTTAAGCCGTGCATGTGACAACAAATGACAAATCCATGTGTTTTCTATGGACTTGTGTTTGATTGTAGTTCATTTGATTACACTGAAATAACAAAGTATCTTTTATATGTGCACTAGACATAAAATAATAATTACTAATTGTAGTTAGCTAAGCTTGATGACCATTAGACATGAAATATGAACGACTGTAATATATTGGAAATATATCTCATTGGATTTTTTTTATTGTTTATTATTTATTTTTTTTAAATATATTTCCAATTTCTTTAAAAAAAAACGTTAACTGTTATTCGAAATATTCGTAAAATAATTTAGGCAATAACAATTCCATTTAGTTTTTGTAAATTAAATTTTAAAGTGAGGGTGAAAAAGTTAAACAAATAATGTGTATGGAGAGAAAGAGATAGGGAGTCAGTGTAAGAAAAATAATCAAGAGCACAAAAGCTACGTCGATTATTCAGTTTGCTTAGGCAATAAATATATCAGGGTCTGCTAACTCCTTGTGGGCTAAATATAAAAAACATTAGGAAAAGTAGAACATAGATGCATTGGATACATTTTATTTGTCCGTCTAGCCAGATGTGCCTAAATGCGCAGTTTGCTTCTTGCAAATTAACTAAATGGAAATGTGTATAATGGGCGATTAATTTATAATTTGTAGGGGGGAAATGCAAAGAAAAACAAACAATTGTATTAATTACGTTTAAGCCAATGCAAAACATTTTAATTTGGTGTCTGGTACAAGTTTATTTTAGTAAATATATATATAAACGTACATATCTATATATTGTTAGTTGTGCTGAATGCAATCTCGTGTTTATTTGTGTCATAGAGACGCATACTGTGAATCTGATTTTCGACCCAAAAATATCATACTATAAATTGGTTTCAATATAATAAATTATATTCGATAAATTTTGAATTAAAAATCTGACTTTAAGCTCATACATATTTCAACAAATCGCTTACAAACGAGCGTGTGTGTCTGCGACTTTGAGAGACGTGTGGAAAAGGCGAAATCATAAGCGCCGAATCGTTTGATGAAGGCCAGACAAATTACCACGCTGTGTTTTGTTGGGCTTGGGTCACGGCAGATTGCTCGGGCGTGCCCTCCTAAAAGAAAACAGTGGAAAACACAATATCATTTTTTACAGCAACATCAACGACAACACCAACAAGCACAAAATAAGCAACATTAAATTGCTATAAAGTCATCGCCCAGGAAGTCGCGCCGACATGTAAGTGGAAAGAGACAGAGTGAGCCGAGATGAAAAGAGAAAGAAAGACATGTAACTTTTGCTTGTTATAAATTCAATTTTTCACGACTCAAGGAGCTCTGGAGCTGCCCCCTCGGCATCAGCGTTGGCTCTGTGCTGACCGGGCACATGCTCGTAATTACATGAAAATCTGGCTGACGGGGGGTTTCCAAATCACATTGAAATGTTTGCTTTTCCCGATTTCAGTTTTCCTGTGTTTTTCTATAGTGCTTTATTTTGAATTTCGTGTATTTTTTATTTCTATATTTTCGTTTGCTTGCGTGTTAGTGAGCGCTTTAGCAAATTTTATGGCCAACAATTAACAACTCGAATGCGCTGCCTGCCGCCAAAAGTAGGCAACACTTGGCACATGTGCCTTACTGGCCGGCATTAATCAAGATGGCGTCGGCTGCTGCTGCTGCTGCTGTTGCTGCGGTGAACAGGCCTACTTCAGCCCCTCGGATGGCTGCCAGCGACTGTAATGACCCTTAAATTGCCTGTTACACGGCAATCGTTATGAAATCGAAATGAAGGGGGAAATGCGTTCAAATAAATCATGGCGCAAATTTACCGCTACAGCCGCCGCACTAAAAATAACAAAATGGCTGCGACTGTTCGTCAGCCATTGCCATTGCCAATGCCAATGCCCCAAAAGTGCTGGCCATTATAAACCAAAGCACGCGTCATTTGTTTATTGGAAGTGACGTTCATTTGTTGGCTTTTCATTAAAATTATTACCGCTGCTTTATGCGCATGCAAAAATGCGGTTATATTAAATTATTTTTTTTGCGAATATTCCGTCTCTATCGTCGGGCTAAGTTGAAAATGCCAGTACAAAGTATGTGATTGACGTCAAAAGCTGCGCCAAAATCCTTGTTGCGATTTTCGAGGACACGAGCAGCGCTGTGCCGTTTCAATCGTTCGGAGCTTACGGGATTTAACTGGCAGCTCTCTGAGAGCTGTTTGTTGTTTTCTGGTTAATTGGAAACTCTACAAAGCGACAAGTTAAAGTGACCGTAAAGTAATTCAAATTGAATTGGTTTAATTGAGCCCGTTAATAGAAATGCAACTCGGAATAAAATTCCGACTTATCGGTATTTCTTTGGAAAATAGCAGCGAATTCCTTTCCTAATTACATCTTTTTTTAAGTGAAAAAATAGATAATTTTGTGGACGCTTGATTAAAATCTCATGGCTATTACAAATCTTCCAGAAATTAAAAGCAGCATAAAAGCAAAAAAAAAAAAAAATCAAGAAATTAAGTTATTGTTATAATAAAACAAGTGAGAACGCTGCAGAAGGGCGTTTTTCTGTGATGTTTGGGGGAGCATTCCCGCAATATATATGCAATAATGTATGTAGTGACTCTAGCTCAAAAACTCTGGGAGATATAGGCATATCTCATTTTTCAGGGCGTGGGCGCTGGGGGCGGGTACATACGAGTATATATACAACGTTTCAAATCTCTAGATTCAATAGCAGCGAAAAAATTGCGTTCATACTGACAGCAAAACCAATATACTCGTTTCACTTCGTGAACGAGTAAAAAAATAGCTATTTGTAATGAATGTCACAAGATTCTGGTATTCTTTTTGCGTGTTTAAGTTTAACATGTGGTAAATTTGTATGCTTACAATATAAAGAAAATTGAATTAAAAAACTTTGTGTACATTTCAAGTTTGTGAATAAGATAAAATAAAAATTTGTTATACCCTGTGCACATAAAATAGATGAATCATTTTTTTTTTACCTTTTGTATTCGGTTATCTGTCAATAATTGTTACATGTTTGCCAAGCAATTCAATTTTTATGTTGGCTTTAATTTAGCAAGTTTTCTTTACAAATCTTTTTTTTTAAATTTTTTTCATAGTCCGATCCGCTTTTGAAAATAAAAGTAAAAAGTGTTGTTTTTTTATTTAAATGCATAAAACTTAATTTCCGCAAGTCCAAGTTAAAATTGCGAAATCGACCAACGATGCTGCCCAGAAATCATAAATTGAAATGCAAAAATGCAATAAAATGTGAAAACTTAAACGAAAAACTAATAGTATGGAAATTGCCCTTTAAATCTTAAAACTGCGAAATACTCTTTCTCCAGAATGACATCAGCTAAAACCAATATAAAAGTAAGAGTGAGGTAACAATATTTTTGCTATAATATTTTAAGAATAACATTCTGCTGGTACTTGAGTTGTTAAACGTTAAAGAAATCACAAAGAAAACGCTTTATTTGACTTCACTTTACACAAGCATTTATATAAATAAGAGAAGTAAGCCCGAAAAAACTGACAGACTCACTTTTTACATTGGGAGTAGAGTAAAAGGAGTATTGTGTTTCTGGGAATTACGTATGCAGCGGCGCAGACCGGCGATTGCGTCCATTCTGGGAGTCCATTGTATTTTGGCAGACGTGATTGCTGCTGCCATGCATTTATTTGCATATTTACCTGGTGCAGTGCAGATGGTCTGGTATTTAACTTATATGTCTTCGGTATCCGAGTGCTGCCTGAGATTGGAATGCACCAACGATGTGTGGAATGCAAATTGAATGGCCTGTCAGGTGGCAGTTGAGCTGAACTCGATGTAATGCAGTAGAAGATGAACATGCTGAAGAGCATTGTTGTAAACCAGGACCAATGGATCGATTATAATCGATTTTATAATTATAAAGCAACGATTATTGCAATGCCATTGTTATTGTATTGTAGTTATTAGCATATAAACAGGTTGATTATTATCCTGATGCGATCTATTGTTTGCTATAATCTCATAATTAAAACGTAATAAATCCAACTATCTGCTGAATATAATAAATGCAGTTAATTAGAAATATATCAGCTTACATTTTGAAGTCGACGTTGATGCTGCACAAAGAACAAGTAGAAGGGCATCCGACTCGGCGATACCCTGGGGTATCTAAAATCTGAAGTATTCAAAATTTGCTTATGATTTATGAGAACATATTAAACCAAATTTGGTGGCTCTAGCTTTTATAGTTTCGGAAACAAATATCGATAGTAAGAAAACGAAACAGAATGATCGATATTATAATGCGTATGGTATGCTCGAATTTAAAAAATCGAAGTTTAGCTTTCTCGCTCTTGTAGTCATACAGACAGACGGACAGGCAGACATAAGTTAGAAATACTCTCTGCGATATTGTTCGTACCCAGAATAAGTGCATAGTTAGAAATTTTAGTACTATTGAAAACGTTCATCACATCAGTATTTTGTTCAGAAGCTAAGAAATGATAATAAGGCAAGTACTTGATTAAGGTAAAAATTTGTTGGCTACATCGCTGAGTTTGGCTCTTACAACTGTGCACAAAGTCCGAATGCTGACGTCAGATAAAACAGGACACTGTATTTTGGCATTTACTAGAGGCACGTATTTTTGTCCTTACCTCTGGGGCTAAGAATAAATAGGGAGTGACCAATGGGAGCAATCTATTTTTAATAAAGACTAACTTATTTCACACTGGTATCCTCAGCACATTCTTACTACTTGGCACATACTACTACTTATTTTATTTTGAGTCCAGAAGTTTAAGGTATTTTAAATGCGGGCGCATAGCCAGTCGATTGAATAATGGAGCCTTGTATGTATGTATTCATTGGCAAAGGACTTGTGGGTGTGTGGGCGTGGCAGCAGAGGCGGCGGGTGGCTTTCAGTTTGATGCCTGCGGCGAGAGATGTACCGTATTTGCATTACCTTCTTGTTAAAGCCAACTTAAAACAAGTAAGAGGGTTCTAGTCGGGAACGCCCGACTAGGAGATACCCTGAGCCCAGCATTTCACACATGCACACAAACGAACGGTACTTGGAAAATTATGAATTGGAAAAAATAAGGAAAAAATTAAATTACTAATGAGCAACTAAAATAATATAAAAAATACAAAAATAAATTTAGCGGATCTAATTTGTTAAAAATCGACCATACGTTGTCAAAAATACTTTCTGTGTTTCTTTAAGGGCTATATATTTTAATATAATATTATTTTATTATTAAGTTGGTTACTTACAGTCATATTATAGCGAATAATGACAACAAATTCGAGGTTGTTGTATATATTAAACGATTGTAAAAAAAACGGTGCATAATTTGAAACAAACTTGATCTGCTCGTGCCATACAGACGGACGGACAGGCAACTCAGCTCGTGCCTCCTTCTGCCTTTTACATGTGCACAAAACCATTATACCCAGTTTTACCCATTTTCAATGGGTTCAGGATATAATAATAATTGAGATGTATATGATGCTGTGCCCGTTGCTCTTGTTCTTTTCATTGTAGTTGTTGTTGGTGTTTTTGTAGTTGTTGTTTCAGTTTGCTCTTCATTTGCACTGAAAGTTTGCGGCGAAAGGCAACGAAAAACGAGCAAGAGAATTGCGCGGTTCCAGCAGCTTAGTGTTAATTCCCAAGAAACTCGAGCTGAACGCAGCCAACTATAGTTGCATTATACACACACTCAAACGCACACACACGCATACACACACGCATACACACACGCATATACAGCTAAGGGCATCAAGTGCCATTTCGCATGAGTAAGTTAGCGAAATTAAAAAAATTGCAAGAAACTCGCAGCGAAACGTCGTGGATAAAATGAAATGCTGCTTGCGTCCTGGCAAAAGGACGACGACACGACGCAACAATAGAAACGACGCCTTTGCGGCGCCTGCAGATTAAAGTGCGCAAATTAAATTTGTTGTTGCGAATATAAAAGAAAACATGTTTGTGTGCCTCACAATTTCTTGCTAAGAAATAGCTAAATACTAAATACTAAATTATATATTTGTAAGTAATTGCAAGTATGTAAAACAGTTCGAAAGCGTTTAATTAAATTACATTAAAGTAAGTCCCTTTACTATTGAGTAGTTCAGCCTTTTAACATTATTCACATATAATTTGAAGGAAAATCATTTAAAATCTGATGATAAATTTGTAGTACCAACAATTAGTCTTAATGTGGGGCTTGTAATCTAAGTTGACATCCAAGAATTCAGGTTGTGGTTTGAACAGTGCACACTTGACGGAAAGCCAGATTTCTGATAAGGACTTTAAATATTTTCATGAAAAGCTTATGTGGTTTTGTTTTCATATTTTGAAAATAGATATTCCAAGTACACTTAATCCATGTATTAAACCTTTATTGTTGCGGCGCTGGTATTATACCATTCTTATGTTGTTTGCAACGTGCGAAAATTTCTAAAAGTTTAAAGTTATGTAGAAAAGTACAGTCAAAATCTTTACATATTTATCAAATTTAGGAAATTTGTATCACCAAACTAAATGTAAATGTAGTAATGAAATATATTTCAAAGTAATCTTAAACGAGACTGAATCGAATTGGATTACTATTACACTACGCGGCAAAAATATTTTGACGAAGAAAAAATTGCGTATTTTGTAGTTTAACTTTTAAATTCTTTTATGGAAAATTGTTAT
Organism: Drosophila nigromelanica; assembly: GCA_004149465.1. NCBI lineage: Eukaryota > Metazoa > Arthropoda > Insecta > Diptera > Drosophilidae > Drosophila > Drosophila nigromelanica. Next base: position 11 of record SCDS01000086.1, on the reverse strand, counting down.
TTATTTTCCCA
>SCDS01000085.1:0-74181 GCA_004149465.1 Drosophila nigromelanica | reverse complement strand
AACACATATATAAATATATATATAAATAAATATATATATATATATATATATATATGTATATATATATATATATAGGATTTCTGAAGACATTCGAAAGGTGAAAAAAGTCAACATTTCGACGCAGCATTTTACTCATCCCTCAGCCTGTGACCCGGATTTCGTTTGCTCAATCCGTTGTTTATTTTTTCACTTACGGTTAATTGAAATAGATGCTGATTGACTTTTATTGTGCCGTTAGTATCTTCTACGTGTATTAAGATCCAAGTGAAAGCAACGATTTACTGTGCCCTTAAATTGGGAATTTAAAAAACATTTCCAGTTAATGGCAACGGCAAATAAAACAATAGTTCGCCACTGAAGTATATAAATTTGAAGAGCGTGTCAATCGACACTGCAAATTGGTAAACAGGCTGACAAAAGTGCCTTAAAGTCGCAGCATATGTACGCACCAGTTGAGTGCCTGACAAGGGCCGTGTCCTTGCTTCTCCCGTCGGCTATCCCCCCTGCTATTGTTGTTGCTCTGTTACATGAAGCAATAACAATAAAAGTATTGGCTGGATTTTCCAAATGGTTGCGTTTCATAAGATTTTTACTATAGATCCCAGTCGATGTCTCTCACCCAGCAGCAACACTATCGAACGGCTGCAGCTGTTGTTGTTGTTGTTGATAATGTTGGCGCTTCTTGTTCTTGTTATTTTTGATTTCACTTCAACAATTGCAGTGCATTTCAGCAGTTTAAAGTTATTGAAGCTTGTGCAGCGTCCGCTGAAGCGTACTTGAGAGAGCTCGCGTTCAATCTGTAAATTGCTTTAATCACCGCACTGTTGTGTATATTCGTTAGGGGCGGCCAACTTATCTGTGCACAGCCCGCTGCTCTTAGCGCATCTCCTTTACGTCAACCCCAGTCGCTGTTCCACCCCGAAGGCCCACAGATGCTGATAAGCTGTGACAAAGTGCGCTTAGATAAGCTTCTGCACGCTCACGAATTTCTCCCCAGTCGCTCGTCTGTCCGTATTTTATAAACTCTTTTCTTGCGCAATTTTCAATCGCCGATCGTTTGCTTCTGATAATATCGAATGTCAATGTCAGTTTGGGTTAACTGCAAAACACGGCATCGACGCGACCTCGCACTGCTGCGTGCTGAAGTTATCCTTGTCTGGAGGAGTTGCACTTAATGCACGACATGTGCGACGTTTTATCAGCGTCGATGTCAATTTTCGAGTGATTTGTAAGCAATTGGTTTGAATTTACTGCACTCCCACAGATATAAGTTACGGAACGCCTCCCTATGCACAGCGTAATCGACTAATGTCTAACCGATTCTAATCCACTTTTATAACGAGTTATGTTGCTCGCAATCAAGGCCCAAAACAATTTAAGTTAATTTTCAGTCGCTTTTATAATTCAAGAAGTTTGCGACCCAACTCTTCAGAGTTCAAAACCAAACCAAAAAGCCAATCGCTGGTTCAATTTCCATTAACATACACAAGTGACTGGCCAATAAAATAAAGAAAATATGCAACAGAGCAGCGGCAACATAAGCAAATGTGCTAGACTGCCACACAGGCCCGGGTAGAAGCAGGAACGGGAGCCAGAGTTTGTATTGACTGTTATTTGTTTTCTAAACTACCGCCGAAGTTGCGCACAGCACCAGAAAAAGGTGTGCGGGGAGGCCAATGGTATATCTGCACTTAAGTGTATTGAAAATTATTGCAAAAATATAATTGAATTGCCTCGATACTCGCTGGAGTCTGGTATGAGCCTCATATCGGTCTAGATATCCCCCAGTGTATGTTCGCTTCCATGGGTGGATTAGTTTATGTGGCTTGCTTTTTGTTTTGCTTGTTTGCCATGTCGCGCCGGTGTTTGATTTATTTTGAAGAGAAGCGTTTACAACCCATTGGGTAATGGGTTGCTCAGGTACTTTACTCTTTTGCACTGAGTTCGCATTGCCAATGTTTTATAAAAAAAACGGCTGCAGCAGTGCAGTCGGCAGCGTGTTTGTTACCCTTTTAGGTTAAGTGAAAAACCTGCGCGCATCATCAAATAAAGTTCACATTTGCGTATTTCCCTTAGGTAACAGCAATTACAGCCAACCAAATTTGTAAAGCTTTGCGAGCACTAGCGAAAGATCATCCTTGACAATGGCGATCCCCAAGCTGGGAGTTTAGCGTGTTTAGACTCTATTTTATAACCTCCACCTTGGGCTCCTGTAAGTTATGAAGGTCGCACAATGTGAATGCGGGCCATATTTCAAAGGCTTGTACTAAACGCAAGCCGAACAAGAAATCGTTTCTAAATTACGAGCTGTACAAAGGGTTGAGGGGCTTAATGGCTTTATGCGCGCCTCGAGGCATTGGCGAACGAGCCATTATTATTATGTTCTAGAAAGCAGCTACCACACATGACTATTTGTAAGGGAAGCGGCGGTAAATAAAATTGTTAAATGAGATTCGAGAACGCTGCTGCTATTAGCGACGCTTCATTAATGTATATTCCTCTTTGGCCACCAGTCGATTTGGTCTGGCGGTCTCTATTTATATTACTTTTTTACGAATCTATACCGAGCTTTAAACTGAAGCCTGGCGGGAGTGTTGTTGTTAGCATTCTCAATGGCCTAGTCCTATTAGAGGCTGGCTGTCCCGCGGCGAGCTCAAAATCCCGCGCACGCGTTTTGTTATCACACTGCTGCAATCGACGCCCCTCTTTTGTAACTTGTACTAATTTGGTTTTTCACTGCGATAAGTAAGTGTGAGGGTGGACCCGGTCGTCAGCGCTTTACGAGGATGTCGTGTGCGTCGCACATTCATTAGGCCCGCACCAGCGGGGTGAGCAGCAGTGGCCTGCACCCAGTAAAGCGACTCATTATTGCTGTAGCCATTCGCTTTAATATTTCAATATTTTGACATACGCACCGAAAGTCACGGCGCCCCTTTTCCCATTTAAGGACCACACCCAGTCCTCCCTTGGTCCTGCACAGCGCTTGGCAGTTGTTACTTTTGGTACCAACCCCATCCTCCCAACCAAGCTCTCCCACCCTTTCATTACGGACAACGTCGTCGACATCGACGCGACGCCGCGGGGGATGTGGCCGGCGTCTGTTGTTTGGCTCTTTGGCGGTTAGTTTGCCGTCTCGAAATTAATTTTAAGTAGGTGGACAGCAGTTCGCAGCCGCCATATTTCTTCATGAAACTGGCGCTGCAGCTATTTTTATTTTATTTATTTTCTTTTCTTTTCTTTTTTTTTTGGCGAAAAATGATTGCGGTTTCTCTTCCGGCATTCTCGTTTCTCTTCGCTTTGCGTAATGAATTTTTATTGTGATCCATTTCCTACCCACTTGCCACCCTGAAACGCAGTGCTTTATCTTTATCCATTGCATATTCATGATCTTCCCCTATGCACATTTCATCAAGTAAATATAAATTATTTATGGCCATACCAATCTCAATCCCTCTGTTTGAATCCCGTTGTCGGTTCGGCATCCCACTTGATCAAGATCATAATATTTGTAATTTTTTGGAAAAAATAATTCGTATATTATATTCACATTTCAAAAACGTGAATTTATTGAAAACTCGAAATTTATGAAAGAATCAGAATTCATTGGTATTTCAAAATTTCACAACCAATGATAATTTTAGGTTGGGGAGGGGGGGGGGGGGGAGTGATGGTTTGGTGTACGTCACGTGCCGCTCATTAAACGCATAACTTGATATTCAAAATAAAAAGAATAAAAAGTCAGCTGCCTTGTGTTGCTGATTGCTGATTCGATCCCAGCTTGTTGGCAAGCGACGGATCATCTTCGTGCTCGTCTGTGTCTCAGAAACGTGTTAAGACGGTGGGAGCTGCTGCTGCTGCTGCTGCTTAATTACTGCCGTCACTGCTTTTGTTGCCAGTGGCAAATCTGTGGCTTAATGCATATTTCAGGGCTACCAAGTCGGGCCAGACCGCAACCCTTTTCAAAGCGCGACGCACGGCTGCGCGAGCTGTGGAAAACACGTTTAGACTTCAAGTGCGCTTGAGCGTAAATTAATTAGGCCAATTAAAGCTTCTTAATTGAGATGCTGGCACAAGAACACCACAAGTCAGCGGCACAGACTTTCTGTCATTGATGTCCCGTGCTTTCGCTGTCCGCCGTTGCCTTTTCAACTTATCTCGCCCGTGCACTTGATAACCAGGCATTGCAGCTGCCGCCGTTTATCTTAACGGCAGCCCCATTTCTCCGACCTTGTTTCGAACTGACTTATCTCTGTCCTGTTGGACAGTCTAGAGTCTAATTGCATTAATTGTCGGTACCCTTTGTTGAACCAATTTGCTTAGGCAATTGCCATTCTTCAGTCCTCGTCTTTTTGGTAAACAAATGTCCTGACACATCATTAAGAAGCTTGATTTAAATACACTTACATACCCTGACAATCTTCGTACTGTGGTTACATTCCGCAACATTAGCTACCGGAAGTTGCTCAAGTTTTCACTATCAATATCTAAGGGGCTGCACTAGTCACAGACATAACTCCTAACCAGAAACAACAAAGTGAATGTCTTGCAAACAAAGTTGGTAAAAGTCAAAGAAGCAACTGTAAAGCAAAGCGAAACCTAAAGTGGCGAACAGAATGTGCAGTGGGGAGAGCAAAGGGTGCTGTGGGGGCTGACAATTCCCCAAAGTCATATAACTTCAACAAGGCAGCGGCAGCCAAAGCAGAAAAGGAGTAAATTCTAGTGAATCCTTTGGCAGCAAAAGGCTCAGTACGGCACATTTGAGTGTGTATGTGTGTGTGTGTGTGTTTGTGTGTGTGTGTTTGTGTTTGTGTGTCTGTCTACTTTCTCTTGGAGCATTGTTTTTTACGCCGCTGCTGCTGCAGTGAAAAAAAATTGTTAAAGGGAACTTTTCACATTATTTTTGAGCCATTCCGACCTCATTGAAGCGCAACACAAAGCAGCAGAAAGTGCCACCAACTCCTCACATAGCAACCGACATAAACTTTAGCCCAACATCAGCCCCTGGCGCCAGGCGACAAGGGGTCTCAACAGCAAAACGAAAGAAATCTATTTGTGATTTATACTTTGGGATAGAGAGAGAACCGGGACTGTAAGTGCTGCCGTTGCAGGAGACCCGCAACCAAAAATTGTGGCTTGGCCATTGGGGCTAGGTGGAGAGGGGAGGACTGCTATGCGAGCATGAAGTGCAAGTCTGCCAGAGCAACGGTTAACCACTGCCCTTGGCCAGTTTCCACCTCTCGATGACGCCTAACGACTTGTGAAGCAATTGAGTTGAAAGCTGAGCTCACTCGGTAAATTCCTTTAGCAGCAACCGGGGGGCGGTAAAAACGAGTCCGGTTGGATGGCAAGGCGTTCACTTTACGCCGGTTGCGACATGATTGCGTTGCCATTTCTGTTTATGCAACTCAATAAATCAAGTGGCCCATCGACAGGTCTGCCCTTGCAATTGTAGCCGTCATCGAAAAAGGGCGCCGAGCTGTCCGGTCCCGGACAAAAAGCGCAACAAAGGCACGCCGTTATAGTAAATAGTTAAAGGCCGAACGGGAGACCGAATGGCAAATGGGCTAACGAAATGAAAACTGAAACTGATTTCACGCCATGCGAATATCAATTTCAAATTTGCCAAGCCCAGAGGAACAAGAAGTGCCCCCATTGTCCTGGACAACCACGACCAGACCGACAAGGTAGACTCCCATTCTCACAGTGTGCGCCACAGTTGAGCGCACAGCTTGAACCAGAAAGGGTAAGGATTGCCGTACTCCACTTACTTAGTTCTTGTTCTGCTTGTTGTGATTATTTGTCTGCCCTGCCGCGTTCTGGCTTTTTATTACGCGGCTGGCCACGCGTCTAATGAAGTGCTGATTGTACAAGCGACCCTCGAGCTTGTTGAGCACTCTCTAGTAGCCTCTCCAGCTTGAACAACAACAACATTAACAAAATAGTACCAGCATCAACACTAGCCAACAGGCGAGACGACCAGCTGCCACACTTTGGTTGACCTTTCAATAAGATTCAAATATGTGTTGCCACTGCCACTGCCACTGAAAGCTGCTGCGGCTTCCGCTTGCATTTGTTGTCTTAAGCGCCGCATGCCGCTAGTCACGTGGCTGCATTATATCGAACGTGGCTGGCAGAGTGTCAGATGGTTAACAATCTGAATTAATTCACTTATATAGATACAACAAGATTGCTCAAGGCGGAAGCAACCGACTCGGAGATACCCTGAACAAAGCTGGAGAGTTGTGTTTAAATGTACCACAAGTTTTCTTTAATAAACTTTGTTTTTCTTAACCGATAGTATAAATAAATATTCATATTGATTCACATTTGGTGTCTTTAAATCTCAAATTCATTGAAGAGAGCCTACAAAAACGGTAAGAGTTAAATTCGAAAACTTAGTTTCTAGCTCTTATAGTTACCAAGACCGGCTTGGCTGTTGTTCCTGATCAAAAATCTGCCTCCTTCGTTACATAGATTTGCACAAAGCCATTATACCCGTTTTACGCATTTTCAATGAGTTCAGGGTATAAAAACACATAAACTTCCGATAACTGTTTGGCACGCGGCCTGTATTCATACTCCTTACTGTCTCATTGGCGGATTGTCGTCCGCGTGGCTCGCCATCCGTTACTCATGCCAGCTACATGGAATATAATCATCAGTTTGTCATAAATTTAAATCTGCTAGAGCTACAAAGAGTATCCTTATTGTCTGTAAGATTTATGTGTCTGTGGCGGGAATAGACAAAAATATGAACAGTTTATTTGGATTTTTATATTTTGGTATTGCGTCGCTTGCATTTTTCGGCCGTTTCTGCAAGAAGTTGCCCCCCAAAACTTTGTCTGCGCCAGTCTGGCCAAGACTGCCCAAGCAGGCACTTGCATGAGTTTCAAGCAGACAAGAAGGCTGCCAACAATTCTGCTATCCATGTGCTCGCATGCAATCATAATCAACATTATTCTGACTCTCATCATTGTGTCCTGATTTATGCGCTGTTGGCAGCTTTCCAAATTTAATTACGAAGCGGCGCTTTGAGGTGCCCAAAATGGCAGAAAATTGATAAACAATGAAAATTGAATTGTTTGTCTCGTTCACAAGGGTTGCAACTTGATTTAGTTACGGGAGTCCGCACCCCGTGAATGTGTGTGCACAACCACCTCGCTTCACCTCCTTTTTATCCGTACTAAAAACTTGATAATAAGATAAACAAAGTTTGTACGCACAACCCCAAAGGCCACACATATGCATATGACGCCATACTTTTCGAACCACCCCCGTTGCTTTGGCACCAGGAGTTTCGTATTGCAAATACATTACAAGCATTTGATATACAAATCATATAATCGTCGCCGTCGTCACACTCTTTTGATAATCAAATTTAAAATATTGTTTCTGCTCTTTGTCAACAGTTGTTTGTTTTGCGTGGTATGCATTGGTTGCTTTTTCCAGGCTTTTCCCGCTGCGAAAACTTTATTGAGATTTATTGCAATTCATTGACAGACGCTGGTTGTTGTTTTCACAAAGCTTTATATAGATGAAACCCCATGGTGTCTGGCGATACGAATACGAGGATATCGCAACAGCAAATCCCCTGTGGTTAGGTATTGTTGGACGCATGTTTACAGAAATTTGAAATAAATTCTCTTCTTGGTTAAGGATTTTCTCGAGTCGATTTCCATGACTTTTCAGCATGTGAGCTCAAATATTCGAAGCCAAATTATTTGTTATTGCCACTCCGAGGCACGCACACGCCACTCAGTAAGTCGTTTAGACACCAGGTTATCAACGCAATCCGGCCACGCCCATATGCAATATCGAATTCCAGACGCGACATCATTTGACTCCCTAACTGCCATGTCATTAAGCTCCCACCATTGACCACCGACCAGCGAGAGACACTCGCTTATCCCGCAACGGAACTCATTCCAGGCTGCGTTCATTAATTTTTCCTTTCTGCTCATTTGTTTCAAGCTGTTAAAGTCTCGACGATTTTGTAGCACATTTTCGTGTTTAAAGTCCTGTAACGCAGTTGTTGCATTGTCAGTCACCCTGCAGCCTCGAGCATATTGCATTGGTCGTGGCTTCTGATTGACGTCTTCAGGCGCGCGGTGCTGAGGTGCGCCTTTGGGGTTGGTGCGGCCCCGCAGTCAAAGCCTCTCCTCCCTCACTCACAACCTCACCTCACATGCAATAGTAATTTGTTTTCATTTAGCTCAACGCTTTTATTTGGCATTTAGACATGCACACGGTGCAGGCGGCACATTGCTAAGGGTTGTTAATCCCTTTTTGTGTCCGGCCCTCATTACGGTTGCGGAACGTGTTTCCGTTTGTGCTTTTCTTTTTTTTCGGTTGCTTCATAAATGTCATATAATTTGTACGGTTCAATTAATTGTAAATTCTTATTTTACTGCATGCGACAGGCATTCGTAGAAATTTCATGTAAAGTGACAGACATTTGTTCAGTGTCAGCATTTCGGGTTATTGGGGTCTTCAGTTATTATTAATATTTTTATTTTTACAAAAGTCGCGTTCATCACTAACGCGACAAAGTCATCCAGGCATCCACACAGCTTGTTTACCAGGCACTTTATAAGCAGATCATATTTATTGCTCAATTTGAAGTGTGGGTGAATTATTATGTTTTCGTATTAAAGAAAAAAAAACAATATGGGTTTGTGAACTTCGCCGACTACAGACTAGAACAATTCCACTTGCTTAACAAAAATTATGAACTGAAAACCCAGGTTAGGGAATGCGATAACTTTATTTGCACTCGCACAAAACAATTCAACGACAAACTGAAGAAACAGGATATAAACTTACAACAAAACGAGCAAAGGCGACCATAGCAACAACAATGGTCCTTGCTGCAGTTAGGCGATGAGCCTTTGGCCTTTTTTTTAAATTTTCTGAACGGAAACAGGAAACTGTTGTAAAATGTGAAGAAAATATGCGCAGGAAATGCAAAGTTTGCACAATATTTTTATTCGCTGTACCCATTAAATATGGGTAAAACGAGTATAATGGTTTGTGCCAATATATGTAACAGGCAGAAGGAAACAATTTAAATTTTATAGGGTATATCATTTCGTCTGATCTTCTGTCCGTCTGTCTGATCGCAGCTAGCTCTTAATCTATAAACATTCTGTTAGTGTAGAATTTTTTATTGTAATTACTAATTATATAAGTAACAGCGCAAGTATATTACAACTGGGTTCAAGGTATCTTCTAGCCGGGTGCTCCCGACTAGCGCACTCTTTTATGTTTTCTAATTTTAGTTGATAACAATGATAACTTAAACTTTTAATAAAACTTGTAATATGGAGTACCTTAAAGCCGGGGAATTCATTACGAAGTAATTTATTTCTTACATTCAATATCACAAAATCAGATTAATCAGGTTTTTGCTATGTCGAACTATTTTATTATTATACAATTTTATTGAAGCTTTAACGCTTTCACTTATAAAAGATAAAACTCTTTATATAAACAACTTACGCTATTCGCTGTAAACGTTGTGCATAATTTTCAAATACAGTTTTACGTATTTTGTTTTTACACAGGAATCGAGAAATGAATCGGTCGTCCCCAAGAAGTCCTGGGGTCTTAAGCGCATTCGACACGATTTCGACCCATATTCCACCGCCCAGCTAATCACAACAAGCCGGTGTCACCCTTAAAAACTGTCAGTATGGCAAAAACCTGCCGAATCATTTCAAAACATTCGGCGTCGCCATTTCGTACATTTCCTCTGTTATATCGTTGTCCTTCTTTTACGTTTATTTTGCACTCAACTGCAATCAGAGTGCCACACATTTGGTTTTTTCCTGCCCAATAGTCCCTTGCGGCATATTACCTTTTTATGTTTATGTTCAAGTCCATTCCGTGCGGGAAAACAACCAACACCCTTGCACCCCGGGTTGCTCGTCAGAGCGTTCTCGATTTTTCGGTCGGCTATAGGCGGGAGTTTAAAACGTTCACATATCTGACAAATATCCATTATCACGCCACGTACTTGCAGTTGTTGTGCGTCAATATTCGTAATTTATAGTTGATGATATTGCAGAAAATTTAAGACCACACTCCTGAGATTGTGGGCGCATTTTTCCCCGATTTCAGCCTCATGTCGGCCTCTCTTTGCCGACTCAGCTTTAAATTCCTGATTGCTTCTTAACAGCAACTGAGAGACTACCACCGTGCGACCTCCATTGTGTCCACTTTGGTGCTGCTGGATGCCATGACTGTCAATATTGTCGATTGACACAGCCCGCCCGCATTACCGTTAACGTGAGAGCCACTTGGCAACCAGTCGGTCGTCATGAGTTGCATCTTTCAGGGCCACGCCCGAATCTCAGTCCCGCAACGTGAACGCGTATATAATATTTTACATTAAGTTGGCAATATGGCGGGATGCCCATGAGCTCAATTAACACCGCCAGTGGTAGAAATATATGAAGTACATGTCTATAAATCACATCAATCTCGACGAAACGCAGTTCATTTAGTCCCTTTAGGGCACCAGGGAGTAGGTGATGAAACCCAGAACGGGAAATTGGCTGGGGCAAGTATTATAAATGCAGCATTTGCACTTTTGCGGCCGCATCCACACATCTAATTAGAGTTGTGTGAGAAATTTCCGCACGTTTTAATTTACAAACTTTCGAAAAGCTTACTGATATCCATGCATAGGTTGTCGGTGAAGCCATCGGGCAATGTTCGATTTGTGGAATTTATATAAGCTCTGTATTTGACACACACAACATGAAACATGAAAAGCAAAGGTGAAGGGGCTCCATCGCAATTTATTTTATCAAGCAGCACTTTGCACAGTCAAAATTCCCATCCCGGGCGAACTTTTGCATTTCCCACATGGATTCCGATTGCATCTACGTATACGTTATATTTATGTTTCATTCCATTTTGCCATTTGCCGACGCACATGCTTACAAAGAGGCAAACAAACAATCAGGAAATGTTTCTTCTATACGTGTGCAAAAATCTCAATTGGAATCCATTCTGGCCGCAGGTTTGTATAAGTTTTGTAGTTATTACAAATGTTCGTCTAATCTATGATTACCGATTTGCCAATTTCCCCTGAGGTATTTGCAGCAATTAAATATATACTACACGCATGAAGCTGGAAATACAAATGGTTCTAATGAAACGAAAACAAATCGAATTTAATCGAAGGGAAAGTAAAGACAATTTAAACTGCATTTCAATAATGGAAAATGAATTTATTTCCCATACTAACAATTCAATCACTTAATTGGATAAGCGAGTTGAATATTTTTCAGATTTATTAAATGTGCATATTTGGCCATTAAAACATTTTTATTTTCTGCTTCAAGTTATCGGCCTTGGACAAACAATAAAATAAACTATATATTATTTGAATATTGAAGCAATTAAACATTTTAAAAGGAATATAAAGCGAATATATATACACTGATAGATATGTAAACAGAAATGACACAAGTCAACGAAAAACGGATGATCAAGGCAACAACGCAGAGTAAATCTCGATTTTAATACACAAGTTTTGCAACAAACGGAAGAAAAACGCAGAGAGAGACAGAGAGAGAGAGAGAAAGAGAGAGCAAAGCAGAAAATGCTGCGGAAGCTGGCACAATGTGCAGGGTAATGGTGAGGCGGAATCGCGTAAAATTTGCCTTGTACTCTGGCCATGATAAATGATTGTCATAAATAAATGCTCACGGTACCCAGAAAAGCCCAAAACCAAAGGAAATTGATGTTTAAGACTTTTTATCGCACGATTTTGTACGGCGCGACATTGGCCACATCCCAGATTGGTGGGAGAACTCTTGCTCAAGTCATTAATCACAAATCGGCACAGTAAAAATGCAAAACCGAAACCATTTGTACAGTGGAAGTCCTTATTGAGGCACCACCAGATTAGATTGGCAGGTGGACTGTTGCAGTTTTAATTAAAGCACAAAAAAAAAATGAGAAAAGAAAACAAATCAAATTTAAATTTAGATACCCGAATTTTAGTTATGTTAGACACCATTTCTGTGTCAACATATTGTTGTTGATTATTAATAATATAAATTATTAGAATAAGCTATTTATATTGCAGCATGTGACAAACACATTTACAGCGTATAAATGCAATTATTCATAGGTGACCAATAGTGCACAGAGCAATAGACCATAAACGTGGGCGTATCGGTCGCACACGTGCTTTCGTCCTTTGCTGGCTGGCGCAGACGGACGCAGGCACGGAAACAGGAAAATCATCTTCTTAATCTTAATTGCGGCACATTAGCACAATAAACCAAACGAATGGCCAAACATTATCATAAATAAAAGAGCAACCCACCAAGGCTCAATGCACGCCAGGATGTCCGGCTGATTCCAGACATGTGTCCTACTCAGGGTTCACACACGTCTGTGTGTGTGTGTGTTTGGATATGTATATGTGGCTGTTGTTGTTGTCCCAAGGCTTTTATTTTGCTGTTACATTTCGGCAAATTTTGCTATGCCTAGCTAAGTGCTAAAATATTAATAATGTAATATTGCAGCAGCCTACCACGCCCTGTTGGGGGAGGAGATGAGTATGTTAGCATATCAAAGAATAATATAAATGCATTGTTGCAAGCGCTCATTGTCCTTAGTGATTCCAGTCACCTCACGACCCAGGCTTACTTCCATGTGCAATTAGTTTTGTGAGTAATTGCTCTTTGCTCTTTTAGCAATTTATTTATTACAGGAAATTTCCTAATGAATATTTATAATATTGGCGATTGTTCTTTTATAGCTTTTATTGATTTGATAAACGCAATCACAAACATAAGTCATAATAAGTGCGAACGTTCCAGGCGGGCGTAGCCCACTTTGCAATACTCTTTCTCACTATTTTGTTGTTTTGGAAAAATGCTGATTTTTGTGAAGGAGACCATTTTTTTAGACCAGGGCAGCAAAAAACTTTCTGGTATATTTGGTGATATTGGCAACCCAAGCTGAATAGATTTAATCGATTTGCCACGCCCCGAGTTAGCCATAAAATCTCAAATGGATGCGTGTAAGCAAGCATAATTTTCAACCCAATATACTCTGTCTATTTGGTGAGAGAGTATAAAAAGTATTACCTCACAAATTTGTACGAAAACAAGTAGCTGCAAAACATGATAATTTGGAGACTGAAAATGCAATTACCACAAAACATTCTCGTATATGTGATGAACATAGACATATCTATGCACAGCCACAATTGACCATTCTAAGCATATAAGTTATTGGGTCTTAACACCTTTTTTTCAAAAAAGAGGGATGCATTAGTTTTCCGGTGGATGGTTTTCGTCGACCCAGAAGTCAGGGATGTAACATGGAAAACTATTAGCACTTTCAAATTTTAAGCGGATTAAGTTCAGAAACAGACGGAACAGCTTCAAGGATATGCGAGTAAACATAGGGGTGGCTGTCCCTGGCGATGTCGCATCTGTTCGGGCCACTCGCCAAACTCAAACAAAAACTGAGAACAGCCTCGTCGGCTTTGCTGAAATTCAGCTAATTTGCGGGCACACAAACAAAAAAAAGGAAATTAACCACAGTAAGGCAAATAAACAAAATAAAAATAAAAAAAAGTGAAAATATGCCTGAGTAGGGTGGTCAAGAGCGGCTGTTTACATAGCAAAAAGCATTCGAGTGCAGCGCAAACAACATCGAACAAATAAAAAAAAAAAAGAAAACAACCGACAACAGACAATGCACAGATTGGTCATGCAATAAGAGTGGTATTGGCGCGGACTTTCGACTACACGCATACCAGGCGACCTCAGAGAGGTATGTTTAATACCATCAGCACCGTTGCGGACCGCCCTCTGGGGTCCGCACTTTTGTCAATTCAATTCAATTGTTTTGCCTTTTTGAGCAAATGTCCGGCAATCACAGCGCTGCGTGTTTGACTGCCGCTTGTTTATTTGTTTGCCTGTTTGCAGTTCTTCTTCTCGCTGTGAGCCCTGCGCCCACTCCCTCAACAGCTACCCATTTGGGACACCCCGTGACTTTCACGGATACCTACACTGTGCCACCTATGCGTCGGCTAACAAGTAAATTGAAACTGACACATAATCCGCTTGGCCTCCAGTGAGTGCAGCTGAGTGCATCAACAGTTTTTGTAGTTACCTTTAATCAGACGGCACTCAGGTTTGATGTATTTAAATGGCGTCAAATGTACGGAAATAAAGGGCAACGAAGAAAAAGTAACTCTCTTAGTCATTTATTATCTGAAGTGTGTACGCACTTCAGAAATTCTTTTTACACTACTTAGGGCAAAAATAAAATGTTGATGATTTCCATGACTCCTTGAGCACTGTTGCCCTCGATAAACCTGTCAAGCTGTGGCTGATTTTCATTTTGGGAAAGCAAAATAATAATAGCAAGCTGACTGACCAATCGTATTTTTTGTTTCCTTCAAATTATTAAGAGCCGCGCAGCTGGTCCACCGTCTGCGGAATCTATGACTTTATATATGCAAATTTTTGTACAAAGAGGGGAGACTTGACATTTTGTTTTCTATGAAATTTATAAAAACGTCCACGGTTGTTTCTGATTAAGTCGAAATCCCTGTTGCTGGCAACGACCATGCTGCTATAGCAAAAAACCGGAGCGGCACCAGAAAGGTTGAAAAATGTTCAAATTAATTTCATGACGGCTTTTGTATGCTATGTACACATTTTCCCGTTCCTGTAGGGGAATGTAATATTTTGCGTGTCGCTGCTTATGACCAACCGGCGTTATTTTTGTTTTAAATCCTGACCTCTGGACTATTTTGTATCATCATCACCATAATAACGGACAGACTGTGAACGCTTTCGTTTTGTTTCTCTCTGTTGCCAAACAACAACAATAAAATGCTGACAAACCGAACGCAGCCTTCATGGCGACATTCTTATCAGGTTGACCAACGTTAGTTCGCATCGCAGCTTCTACGAATCTGTTTGGTTTTAATTACACGCAAGTCGGCTTGTTGGTCATGCTTCGCTATTTTGATTCTCCGCCGCCGTAGCATGTTTTTGCGGAGCAGTCTTGCCCGCTGCTGTTTGTGGGTGGGTTAGCGTGATGGGCTCACGACGCAACAAACTGGTTCGACGACAACGAACTGTTTGAACGGACATGTTGCAGGCACACTGCGGAGGGTGGAAAAACTCTACCCCTCAAAGTGAAAAATTCGGAGTCATATTCTCGGTGAAACCAACTAGGAATATTTTGTGGAGAAGTTTTGAACAGCGAGAACACAATAAAACTCTATGAACTATATTTTTGTTGCTTAAGGTATTGTATAAAAATCCTTGAAAAGGTCTTGGGAATGTTATATTTCTTACAAAATCAGGTACATTTGCGAGTTAAAAGATACATATGTTTTTTTTAACACATAAGACCGTTTCTGACGATCGTCATAAAAGAATTGTTAACATCATCGGTGGCTGGTTAAAAGGGGAGAGCTGTTGAATTCGCCGCATCCTTAAGACCACTTACCAAACTTTGGCCACATAACAGTTGAGAGCGCAACCTATTTCACACAGTTCTCGCTCACCAACTCTTATTGCGAGGCGAAAGCACGATTTGCTACGACCGCACACGAAGTTTCCCCGAGCGCTACCCGAACAAATAACGGTAATCGGCAGCACGCGCTCAGCAAAAAGCATTTAGTAGAAAGTGAACTCTGACACAAAGTTGACACGTTTCGCGCGCGTTCAGGGTTTCGTTCCCTTCTGCTAAAAGATAGCTCTTACTTATACTTAGACTCAAATACTGGCCGCAAGTGTGAACAACTTTAACAGGGTAGTTGATTGTGGATTTGTGTACCGCTAAAAACGTTAACCAAATGTACTAATTTACTTATAAAAGCCAATATTTAAAGTTCATTAAAAAGAAAATAATTGTTAACTCTATCAAGTGTTTGAAAACTGAAAAAAAAAATTAACACGTGGAAATTACGAAATATTTCTACAGATTACTCTCTTGGGCCGCTTTACAATAAGGTAATACATTTTCAGATATTTGTGCAAACACTTTAAAAATATAAGAATTTGTAAGTTGAATGTCAAAACTGGCCAATTTTCACTGTTGGCACAGACCTTCCTTATCGGGCAGAGTCCTTGACACCAAGACACTGAATATCACATTAAGGAAATAACCGTGTACGTGCTAAAGAGACAAAACCAGCCAACCAACGGCAAAGACAGCCGGCCAGACAGACAGGCTGCCTACCAGTGTTTACATTTTATATTTTATGGGATAATATCCAACACCATAAACAGAACAAAAATAAAGACAGCACAAAAATAAAATGGGGCAGTACGCAAGCCGCGAAAGACGCAGAAATGTGCATTCTTCGCTACATTTACTGCTGCCAAATAAATACGGCAACAATAACACGGGCAATAAAAAGCTAACGTCTTTTGCAAAAGCCTCAGCCACAGCGGCAACCACAAACTTAGCCAACAGGCGATGCGATGGTGCCGTGCAAGAATAAGTAAAATAACAAAACCAATTTTCATTGTTTTGCGGTGGCTTCAGGCACTTTCATCGCACACAGTATGCAGGCGAGATGCCAAGGCGTCAAATTGTGAGAAACCAAAAAGTAAAGCAAAATTTCCATCAAAACGCACACCTCCCCCACAAAAAAAGAAAAAAAAAAACAACCGGCAAAAAGAATTGTGCAAATGCCAAGATGAAATAAGACAAAACTGTGCTGCGTGCGAGATGTGAAATAAACACATGCGCCAACATGCGAAAGAAAAAAGAAAAGCATTGGGCTAAAATTTCTACTTGAATATACATAGTGTTCCTGTCTACGAGGGAATATGCATGCTCTACGACTTTCATTCAATTTCAAGTGGGGCGGAGCACCAAACAAAGGATGTTGTCGAAAAATGGCCAAAACATTTTGGGCGCCGCCTCTAATAACGCCACCACATACAATTTTCACGCCAACGATTGTGGCACACTTATGTGCTGGCATGGAGATGGAAATTTCTATTCTGTTTTTGTTAATAGCAATAAATACCTGCTGGAATGTACAGCTCAAGAAAATTAAAACAAATGTTTCGAGGATGCGTAGAATAATCCTTAATTATTATTAGGGATTTAATTTGAGACGTGCACGCCCTTAAACTGGTTAGTCAGCTCCTTTCCCTAAACACTACGACTCTTACAGCACCCGAACCGCCCATGTGATGCATAAATAAGTCGTTAGCAGCTGTTGGTTGGCATTTATTTGAGCGCCCGATTAGGCCAACGTACGCTGTATACGAATTGCTTTTGGCGCGTATCTCAATTTTGGCAGCGGCATTCCTAGTCGCGGTTGCCTAACCACACATACCTAAGACCTAAGACCGACACACGCACTATCTGTCGCTTAATTCAATTGATTTGTGTTGACTAATTCGGTTAGACTCGTTTATTACTTGACTGTGGGAACACACAAGCACAAGCACACGCACACACACACACACAATGCAGTGCGGACGTCTGACAAGACAGTCTGTCAACCACTTTAGCCAAAATTGCCAGTTTTAATTCCATTAGCACAGTCGAACCATGGCAGTAGCCTAAATCCAAGGCATAGCCAGAACGTTGCCTTTGTTTCATGCCACTTTGGCTCCATTGGTTTTCCTTAGCCTCAATTTTTTGTTTGCCACACATTGGCACAAAAATTGATTGATAATCAATTGAGAGGATTTTCTTACGCCTACAGTTTGCGCACGCTTTTTTTCTTTTCTCTGCTTTCACTCTTTTGTCTGCCTGCGGTTTTGGATTTGCTGGTACATGATACGGTTTAATCTGTTTGCCCGGGCAGCAGCAAGAACATATTGCGCTGCTGCAGTGGTGCGTATGTGGTGGTCACGCCACAAGTTGTTCTCCATTCGGCTTGTTGGGCTGAACGTTTCTGTTGCCCCACTCTGTTCTGACGTCTGCCCGTTTTCTTTCGTGCCGCATTAAGCGCTTTAAGTAATTTATAAACGCCTTTTGCCAACAAAACAAAGGCCATAACAAGTTTATTGGATTGGACGTTTTTTTTTTCTTTTTTTGTGCGTTCACTTTGCCAACACTTCTTGTTTCGCCTGCTTAAATTGCCTTTAACTATCTGCTTTGTAATTGTTTGGCTTTGCTAGCTGCCAAGAGTTTTGTACGTGTTAATTTAATGCGATTAGTCAGTTAACTAGCGGCACAAGCCAGACTTGTAAGCATCTTGAGCACACTTAGTTTAAAGACAAAACTGACCTTTAAAAAATGGAGCCTTTAATAAAACTATTATATCGATACACATTTCATATGCCAACATTGGCGAAACTATGCAATCTTTTATTTTATTCCAATAGGCAAACTATTTCCAAATTGGTATATTGCTACAGTACTTCAAGTTTATAACAAGTTTAATTGCTGGAACGAGAATATATGTATATATGTATTCCTACTCATATATAAAGCACACAGTTCAAAGGTCCCCCAGCTTAACTGCAGTTGTTGTAACATTTTTAATTAAATTTCATGCAGACTTCTCAACGTCTATTCAAATGTGTGTGTGCTCGCCTTTCGTCCACAGGACTTTATTCTTCTACCAACATCCTGAACTTTTTCCTCTCAGCAATTTCCAGAAAATGACAGTTACAAACTTCCGCTGCTAGGCCACTTTCTACATGTTTGCCATAGTCTTGACTATTATTATTACAATATTTGTAAAACGGCTCAACGGCTGTCGCAGTCGAATCTGTACCCAAAATATATGCTTACACAGCAAAAATGTTAGATCCTGTAACTGTTTGTTTCAAAAATGCTTTAAAAGGTTACAGCAATTTGTCCAAGTATACTTTACTTATACCTTACATTTAGTTGCCGAGTATGGACCCCATTTATTCCGAGCTGCGTCTATTTAAAGACTTTTTCAGGCATGGCCAATGAATATCGAACAAATGTAGGGCAGGCTGGAGGTGGTACTTAAGAACTGTGCTTTTTTACCTAGAAGCCCTTGTGCACAATTTTTACGCCCAATTTGAAGCAATTTTTCATGGCTTTAGTCAAGTTTTTACTAATTATGCGCCTTTTCATTGCTGACATGTTTGGTCTTCTACACCAGCAACTTTCTACGATTCGCGCAAAAACTTTGCGTGTAATAAATATAAGAAATCTTTGAAAGAGTTTCACTTTCCGACTAGCTGATGGATTGGCAGGAGCTATGCTGCCAACAACCTTTTTTCCCCCCGCTTTCTTCTAATTATGCAGCGCTTTGTCTCCCTAGTTGCTAGCTGTTGTTATTACCTAAACGTACATATATATTCATATATATATATATATATATATGCAAGACCAATTATTTTACTTTTCTTCTTGGGCAGCTTTAAGACATTTTTGCTGTTTGCGTTACACAATTTACAAATGTGTATACAATTTTGTTTTGTTATTGTATTGTTCCTTTTTTGTTGCATACTTTGTAGCGAAAAGTTTTCTCAGTTCAAAAGCTAGCTTTAATTTATTAAATTTCGTTATTCAGCTCTTTTTGTGGAATCCATTGTTGCAGGCAATCGGCAAGAAACAGTTCCGTTTGCATTTAGATTATTTTCTGACGAAATTCCACACAAAATTTCTGTTATTCTATAGGCTAACAAGTAGCCCTAACGGATGCTATTCGACCTTTTTTGTTGCCCGAACAGAATTGCTGCTATTGTGAAACTGAAAGGTTTGTAATAAAAACATGGAAAGCAGGCGGATAAGTCGCCCACAAATGTGCTTACACCTTACAATGCCGTTTTTTCTTGAGAATAGTTAAATTTAAACAACAATTGCTTAAAGATGTATCAGATTTTGATAACAAATTTGTGATAAAAAGTTTTGGCTTTTCTACAGAATTTTGATTAAAACGCAGCTTAGTAAAAATATTTATTCTTTTAGAATAGATGCTAGATGTGGTAAATGTAGCAAGAAAGCAAAAAATAAATCCTTTTCTACATTTCACATTAAGTTAATAAAGCCGCATAGGTAAAAGGACAATAATTCAAGTCAAATTTCGTTTATTTAAATTTTTCTTAGGTCAAGTGTGCATTGAAACGTTTCTTAGAAAAAACTAACTGACTTGAATATGTTATTAGAAATTGAAACTTTGTACAGTGACTTTTAGCAATAAAGCTAAAATCTTAAGGATGGTTTATGAAATTGAATTCAATTTTCTAAAGCAAATAAACTTCTAAACTGCCTGTCCATAGAAGAGGTAGACTTTTTCATGTGTGTACGTTAAGCTGAATTAATTTCAACTACTTATATTCCAAGCGAAAGCTAAATCTGTAAACTACGTTATTTATTGCCTTCGTGTGCGTGTCGGCTTGTGCCGAGCTCTGTGCATGTTGTTCACCCTGTCGCACAGGCGACTCCCAGTCCAGGAGTCGACTCTGTGCTATGGAGCTCTGTTGTAAGTGTGTCGTGTTTATTAATATGCGAAATTAGCGTTTTATGATTCTTTAATTAAAATTCTGTCGGTGGCAGCAATGAATGGCGGCCTTAGCGCCCACGTTGTTGACTTTAATAGTGTTCATTAGTTTATTGAAGTGCTTGGGGGCTGCTCCAATTGCATTTGTACAACGTCTCGGGAAGATGCCTACTCTAGTCAATTCTTGGATGTCTGCGGGGCTGGTACATAAGTACATGCTCGTAATTTCATTAGCATTGTATGTGCCATGTGTAATTGCCAGAGTATCGAAAGACCATCGCTGATGTCGAAACTTTCAACTAGGCCATTAGCAGCGTGGACAGGCAGCATACACAATTTATTTTATCGATGCAGCAATAAAACAAATGGGTATTGGCAGCATAGCGTACATACTTTGGCTGGCAGGCGATCAATACACAAACAGTCGACAAAATTCGAATAGCCTTTGGCACAAAATCAAAAGCAATACAAACATTAAGATTTAGTGATATAATTTGTACGCACTCAAGCGTCGTTAAAAGGACTACCAAGAATAAGCAAAGATATCATGAAAAAGTCAGCCAAATTGTGTATCAGCAAAGTTTTCCTATAGACCGCCGCAAATAGCATAAAACACGCATAAATGTATGCTACGAAATGTAGAAAGGCATGCGGATGAAAAAACTTATAATTGAATATTAAGACACTTTGCCGTTTAATGCGGTAATTATAGTTAATAGCACCAAAGAAGTCAGAACAGTTTGAAAGAAACACAGCGACGGGCAGCATAAGGCAACACCAAAGAAATTGTGAAAAGAAAAACTTTGGTATGGCCAAGAGCATACATTGTGAGACGCCCAAGAGCCCTTGTACGTGTCTTGTGTCTGACCCCTGCGGGTAAAGCATTTAGCCAGCGCCTAAGCTGGCAAGCAAGCAACAGCTTTTGTGCCGCCTTATGCATATATACGAACACACACACAAACACACACACACACACACACGAACATATCTAAAACTGATGTAAACTAGTACAACAAAAGAGAACAGGAAAGCGTTGAGCAAGTGGTCCTGACAAGCAGGACAAAGTCAGTGGCAGAAAGTTTTGCATGCTTAGCCTTAGGAAGTGAATTCGTCACAATGCATGCAAGCTGTCGTAGCAAAACTGCCGCAGGATGGATCCTGAATAAGTACTGAGCACTCGCCTTTTTGACCGATGCAGCTTTGCTGCAACTCAAATTTTAAGACAGGATTATTAATACCCATGCACACCTAAATGGAACAGTTCTTTAGCTGTTTCAATTTAGCAGTCAAAATGGTTCTCCGATACACATTCAGTGACTATTGACTATCAGATACATTTACAAGTTGTCTGTCAACCTAAACAGCAACTTTGCATAAGCAATTTGTCAACTGTCAGAGTGTATCGTGTGCTTTGGTCTCGAGCTGTCGCTGCAAACAAAAGGTGAACATTGCTGCTTGTCTGTGTGCGACACCTCCCATCGTTTGGTCAATTTGCGCTGTCAAGTGTGACAGGTCCGCGGTTATTGTGCGGCCAAGAAGGCAGCTGACCTGTGACTCAAACAGGCTTTGCTTAATTGTCCAAATGTCTGTTGATAGGGAATCATAATCTAAATAAACGAACTTGTTCATATACTGGAGTCAGAAAGACGACTGTCACTGAAATTGATGAGCATGTCCTTACCGTACAAAAAAAATTAGGCTGACGAGGATGAATGAATGCATTGACTTGACTTTTTATAGCTGTCCATCAGGTCTAGTTCGATGGTAATTACCACACTTATGATTACCAATATATTAAATCAAAACTGAGATAAAGTAAAATTGATTTAGTAAGAACCATTTGATTTATTGCAATACAATTTTCCCTTCTTTTATGGGTTCTTCTTTATGGGTCTCGGTTATAAATACAAACAGGCTTCACTGCACCTAACACCTCTTGAATTCAACCCTTAATTCAAGTTCAAGCAGGTCACCATCGACAGTCAATATTGCCAACAACATATTATGATTGCCCTTGTTGACTTAACACGATGCTGATGGTTGCTGTTGTTGTTGATAAGACGCCGTGACTGTGTTTTGTTTGTACATGTCACCTTGGGCGGTTGGCCCGCCAAATTCCCAGACTTTTCTTCTTCGACAATGTTAAGCTTATAACAACTGACACAGAAAAATACATAAAAATAATACGCCGTGAAATCTTTTTTTCGCTTTTTTTTGTATCTTGTATACCCTTTATCTAATACAAATAAGAAGGAAAAAATTACTGAAGCTGTGCAAATGCAGATGGAAATATTGTTTAGTATTTGTATTACATAACTTGATGTCATGTGGGGATTTATTTTCAATATTCACTACCCAACATTACCAAAGCACGTTTACTTTTAGTAGCAGCTGTCTCCAATTTGGGGCGTCAACGTGTTTGCCTTTTACCCCTTTATGTGTGTATATTTGTTCAATATTTGTTTATAATATGTACTTCAACAGTCACCTTTCAAAGGTGTCGTTTGATTGCCAAAAGTTTATGTCGCCCCATGACCCCACAGCTCAATTGTAACTGCTCTGTTGTTGCAAATGCTGGTGGTCATTCTATGCGGTTAGGACTTTAAACTTTCCGACAATTTTTTTTTGCTCCCAAGCTGAATTCCGAACATTGGTTTTAGTTGCGGTTTTTTGTTTGCGAAATTTCAAGCTGTCATTTTGTTAGATTTATGGATTTTGTTGTACTCGATATTTGTTACAAATGTCGCGTGATGCCTATTTTAAATTGCAGAGGTCAGCGGGCTGCCAATCAACATATATATTTGAGCAATTGTTCATTTTAATAAAATTCTCTTGTTTTGCGTTATATATATTAAATTATTGATACGTATTATTATTTATTCCATTAAAAATAATTTAATTTAAGCTTTGCTTTGCCAGACAAGTAGAAGTTTATTATGAACATAAATGTTAGCCAACAATATGCTAGGCAATGTGAAAGGACATATAAACAGACAGACAACATTCACGTCGCATATTTCCACTTAATGCATCATTGTACGTTGATGACGTTGACATCAAACAAGCTGGTTGGCAAGCATAGGCTCAGGTAACAACGGAGGCAAGCATGAAAGCCTTGCTCGAATCAAAAAAAATGCGAACAGCGAAAAAAGTAGCATAAGCAGAAATTCCAGCCTGTGGTGGTAAGGGATAATTCATTTCGGCATAATAAATAAACCCGTAATTGCTAAGTGAATACACAACCCCAGGACTTGCTAATAGCAATTCATGCCTCAACTACATAGGTCCCTCGCAGGCAAGGACCTGCGCACTGTACATAGTGGATGAATTATGTGTGCTTCAGCAAAAATGCAAACTACCATTTTAATGCAAACATCAAATAGCTTTTTATATGGAGGAATTATATCAGCATCGATCCATTGGCCAGTGGATAGTGGGCTGCCCCTAACCATAAAGTACAAAATTTGTTTATATGTATGCATCTGATGTCGCATCGCTCAGCGAAACCCGCGACTCAACTTGAGTACTTGAGACTGTCGACCAACTTTATAGACGCGCAAGTACTTATATTGAAGTATAGAAAGCGTCTACAGGGCACGGGGCACAGATAACCTTTAAGCCCCCAAAGTACTTGAAAAACTGATGCAGTGAACTTCTGGCACTCGCTTGGAAAATTTTAATAATCTTTTATCGAACGGATCTGAGATCTTTTATATGAAAAGTTCTTTAGCCAAGGAACGTTGCAACATGTGAGGCCTGTTTGATGATATGTGCAAGCGTGCGTGTCAACTCAACAATTTGTTGCTGTGTCAATACTCTTTGACTTGGCCAACTTGTGACAAGACATAGCGTGAACTTTGAACATATCCAATGTCTGTGCGTGTGGCGTTTTTCATTTACCGTACCAAAAGACAGCCGACGTTTTAATCATTTCGATTTCAATCTGTCGCAGGGCAACATTCCTTATTTCTGCTGTTTCTAGACGCTTTTCACAAACGTTTTTCGAAAAATATCGCAGACTGGGCGATGGCCTTCTGTAAATAGGTTTGATTTGGGCTGTGCATGTTTGTTTTCGGCTCATAAGGATTCATGTTTCCTAGGCTGATGGTTTGATTACAAGATCCTACCCAATGTGCTCAATGTGACTGCAGCAGAGCGTGAAATGAGCTCTGCTGGGTGATTGTCGCCTTTAGCAGACTTATAAACTTGGTTCTGCTAATTTTAATGATGTTCTTTCCAGCTGGCTCAGTTGTAAGGCAGATAAAAAAAATCTCCAACAGCTTGAATCGAATCCAAAGAAAGCTCTTGCGAATACCAAAGTTACTACAGTGTTTGTTGTTCGGTTGCTCTCTTCTTGCGGCAGTTGTTTGCCATTTGTTAGTCTAGTTTACAATGCAATTAACCCATTTTAAAGTTTCGCTTGTCGACTACAGCAACTATCTGACAAAAGACGTGGCTTCTACTTTCCGCCAGTTTTGTTTTCCCTGTATTTACGTCCCACTGGCACTCAGTGGCTGGCGACAGAAAATCAGTTTAACAGTGAAACCAGCAAAAACTAATTGTGCAAGCAACCTCTTGCTTGAAATTACACCGCAAAGTGCAATTTAGACGGCGAATAGACACAGCTAGAAAATAGACCACAGGACGGAACTCTCTGAAAGCGAAAGTGGAAATGGGGCTAGCTATAAAATGGCCAGCAAACAACAAATATTCCAACGTAAAATGTGGATTATTAATAATTCATTAATATTTTCTTGAGTAAATATAAAAATTTGGTGATTTTGGACAGATAAACAAAACATTAAAGTTAAACAATATTTTTTTGAAAGCCATGAAATCACAAGAAATAAACCGAGTGTCCAACGAGATATTTGTAGCCGCCATGCGGTGCTGTCATAAATAATAATAAAAGAAAAATTACGCGCACAGCATGTGGCAAATACATATTAAAATCTGTAGGCCAAACACCCATAAAACTGATAACCTTGGCCGACAAAAACAGAGACTAATAGTGTGCCAGACAAGGTGGCTAACAGATGACAATGGCCAATGGATATGGCGGCGATGGTTCAACCTCTTCTCCCGTTTTATTGCCGGCCTGTTAATTTACGACTGTTTGCCACCTACATGATAAAAGCTTTTCGCAAGCACAAGGCACATAAAAGCTCCTATCTTCCTGCCGACCCGACCCCACTTCTATAAAATACTTGGTAGCATGATTTTGAGTAACCGCATGGCCAGCGGTGATATATATATATATATATATATATATATATATATATATATATATATGTAGCAGCACCTGCTGTAGGTTACCTTCAAGTGAGCTAAATATATACAAATATTTTATTGCTCCTCCAGGACAAGCGGCAAGCACATAAGCCCAATGCGCCGTTTCTACTTGATGCCAAGCCGTCGACCCCGCTCTCGCTGTCCCTGGTAATAATGAATACGATAGATAATTATACGTAGCGTACTCTCAAACACGCATACAGCGCCAGAAGCGCACTGACTTTAATGGGTATTGTGAGCGCCCGTAAAGCTGAACCGGACAGTCAAGACGGATGAGCGTGGAAGTGCACAGGCCCCGTTTGCCGGCTGTTCCTTTAGGTAGGCCACTCGGAAGTAGTATCGGCTGCATGGGTTAATCTAAATTTATAACTTTATTTTTCATGAGCCGTCGCGACTCGCCTCTGGCACTCCAACATCACAAAGCCGTTTTTATAGCTTTAAAGCACTTTTTCTGCCTGTTTTGTGACTTGAGTTTTGCCCTGCACGGACGTGATAATGAAATAATTTGAACTTTTTGTTTGCTTATTTTTCTTCAGTGTTCCCACAGCCAGGGTAACACATGCACTGACCAGATTGCTCCCACCCTCTGCCCATAACGAAAAGCAAACTCATTAAATTATGTAAAACTTTGTCTTTAATATGACAGCGGGTAGAGCAGAATAGGAGCAAGCCAAGAGGCGTGCACAAGTGTGTGTGTACACGTATATAAGGGTGTCCTTAAGAGCTATTCGTTATTTGGCGATGAACTTTAAAGTTGAAGTTTAGTTTACTTTTGGTCCTCATCTCTGTTAGGCACTTAAATGCTTCCCTCGTTCATTTCTCGGAAAATCCGATTTACATATACATACATAAATAAGTAAGAACGTTACCGACTGCGCAATACTCTTTCACAGCATATAATAGCTTAAAACAATTGAAAACGGTCTTCATTGTTATTGTTATTTCGGAAAACAATGAATTTTAGATTTTTTTTACAAGTGGCGGGGGTGTAAGTTCACGAAAACATTTTAAACACTCTTTAAAAGGGATGCCAGCCTTCTTTGAGACTTTAAAATTTAAAATTGTAAAAAATATTTGCCCTTAATTGATTTGTGATTTTAGGTGTATCAACACGTTATCAGTGGGCGTGGCACTTTATCTGAAGCAGTAAACTACCAGACCACAAGTTACAAAGCTCTAAGAAACGTCCAAAATTCACTTCGTAAGCGAGTATAATAACTAGCTAACGGAATAATTAAAAAAAAGTTTATTTTATAAAAGCGTTTGTGTGATAATCGCATTTGGTGGTGAAGTTTTCTGTGTCAATTAAGTTAATGCGTTGTGTTATCCATTTATCCCATGCCTGCACCGCCTATGAATATGCAACAAAAAATAGCCTTAATTGTTTAAGCTATAATTGGCGACAGCATTTCTAGTGGAAACACAGCAACTTTTTACTAATAATACTAATATCACTCTAATATTTATTTATATTATGCACAAAATGTACTAATGTCGTTTTTAATATATCTCTCTAATTTTTAGAATTGGTCAGCACAGAAGTTCGACTAAAAAGAGGAACATAAATATTTTAAAATTAAATGAATTGAAATTGAATTGAGTTAAGCAATGAAAACTTAAAGAGAGCTCGAGACAGCACAGTGTATTTGACACACCATATCAATTAGGGGAACACATATCGCGACCGCTTCAGCCAATTTAATAACAAAGGGTGCGCAACTATACGTGGTACTGGCGCACGCAAAACAATGAAAATAATTCCTCGTAGCATACGCTACGGCAACGCTTCGACTTCCTCAGCGTTCAGCCGCTCCATCAACGAAGCCCCACTGAAAATGAATTGTCCCATTTTGATTGTAATTAGCCTAGGATGGGTGCTACTAGCGCCCTGCTGCGCCGATGCCGCCATTTCAAATCGAGGTAAGTGATTCGCTGCTAGTTGGCTGAAATTGCAGACCAAGTTCTAGTCACAGTCTATATATATGTATATACAGCTTGGCCAACGAACAATGGCAGCACTAGTAAAATGTACGAGCCCGCTGGCATTTTGGGGGCACGGAATGGGAGGTGACGGGTTTCTTGCGGCAGAGCTTATGCATTTTACGTGTACGAGTATTTTCTCATATTTATATCTACATCGTTTCGCCCTCAACATTTTACATACCCTACACACTTAATATACGTACAAAAGGGAATGATAACATGAGAGAATTTTTTTTGTATTACTATCAATATATATAATATACAGCAATAATGATATTCGAATATGTTATGTTTCTGTCTGATCTTACTCTAAGAAATCAAAACCTATTGCAACCACATTTTTTGTATTTGTATATATGTTTGTATTTTTATTTTACATATCGGATTTGCATTTACGTAAAAGCAGAGTTATTCAACAATTCGTACACGAGCATTCAAAAAAAAAAAACAATAAATATATATATATATATGTGATAACGTTATTCAATCCGGGAGATTTGGGTATCTCCCAGTGGATCATTTTGAGTAGGGCACTCCAACTTGTTTTATTTGGCATGGCATTCAACGTAAGTTGCATTTATGCGTAAGCGTAGTAAAAAAGAGCTCGGAAAAAACGTGAACTGGCGCTTTATTCAGCAATCCCGACCCTATTTAAATGACAATGTAACACTGCATAAATCCAAGCGCCGAGGCCCTCGAGCACGTTGCAGTGTTTAATGTTAAGCCCTAATCGCCTGGTCCGGCCCACAACTCTGGAATTGAATAAGCGGGAAAAATTAAAAGTTCACTTAAATACACAGCAGCAAAAACCGCGTTTATCTGACAGTTAATCGGATGTTCATGTTAAAGTTGCTGCAGGCCATCGCCGCTTAATACCAAAGGTTATAACCCATAACAACCGCAGAGCTTTAAGAAAATATTTGAAATTTAAGCATCTCTGAATTGAAACCAGAAATGTTCAGACACTAACAAATGTTACACAAATTTGCTTGCCATCTGTGTCTTCCCAGTTTGAAACCAGCACAGCTGGCAAAATGCGATGAACTTTCAATTTGAAAGTTTCTACGGGCACACCAGGCAAATTCTAAGATTTTGGAACAGTGGCCAAGAGCAACGAGGCAACGCAGGGCACATTGCACAAATAGTTGGCTTATCTTGGCGCAAGTTTATTTTGGCCAGAGCGCAATTCATTGTTTGCCGCTGGGCGACGACTTTGCTTTTCTTCTATTAGGCAATGAAAAACAAGTAATAAATTGAAAGTTCAGGTGCGTCTTTCGACTCTGCTCGACTTTAAACATTAAATCTGAGCAGCACCTTGAATGGAATCACATGCTCAGCTAACCTACCAATAAAAACAAATTCACATGCCAGGGCCATATTTTTCTTTAGCAACTTTC
The DNA here is from genome assembly GCA_004149465.1 of Drosophila nigromelanica. Taxonomy (NCBI): domain Eukaryota; kingdom Metazoa; phylum Arthropoda; class Insecta; order Diptera; family Drosophilidae; genus Drosophila; species Drosophila nigromelanica. Next base: position 45,060 of record SCDS01000085.1, on the reverse strand, counting down.
ACAAACCAAGCAACCAATCGATAAATTTAAGAGCCCAACATTTGTCTCCATTATCGCAAAAATCCAAGGCAAGCGCGCACAAAAAATGTGAAAACTGCGAAGCGCATAAAAGGGCCATCGATGCGTGGCGCACCGTGGAATTGCCAACGTTTTTGTCGACCTGGGGGCGTATGTGTAACAATGGCATTGAAAAGGCGTGTACACCCGAAACCAAAACCAAAAAAAAAGAAAAAAAAATAAAAACAAAACCAAGAGACACACAACAATAATAGCAGCACAGACAGAAAGTGAGCAGCAGTAAATGTATATCACAGGTGGAAATGTGCTTTTGTCACTGATCATAAATTTTTGAACTAGCTATGTGAGTGTCACACCCATTCCAGCAGCATTGCTGTTTTGGGCGCTTTTGTTTTGGCCCTTCTCGTGTAGTCAATGCAAAGGACATGGCAATAAAACGTAGCCATTGACATCGAAACAGAAAAGAACGTATGAACGAACGTAAGGCGAACGAAGGACTGCCGGATGCCCGTAGCAAATTGGCAGCACGGGCAGAAACATTATTGCATCGCCTTGGATGGACGTTGTGCGTCGTTGACAAATATTTATTGAGTAGCCGAAACCATTAGCTAAAAACTCTTTATAGAACGAAATAGTTACATATACTTTGTTTGACCTATTTTAAAGTTCTCTCTCTCTCTCTCTCTCTCTCTCTCTCGCCTACTCGGAGATCTGTTGTACGTGTCAAACAAACCTTTTAGTTGTACTTGAAGGATGCACATTAACTCACATCCACTCACATTTTATAAACTGACAAAAGTTTTTCATAAATGTACTGTACACGTAACCAGAAAATGATTTCCACCCGAAGGCCGCCAACTGCGCCAACAATAAATAGTGTTTCGGTATCCCGATCCCCTGGCCCGTATATCTGCATATCTATCTAGCAGTTTTGTTTGGCATTTTTAGTGATTTCACTTAAATTTTCATAACAAAACATGCAGAATGCGTGCTTGCAGCTCAGTTAAGCTGAGCACGTTGTACAACAGCAACGCTGCCTGCAATTGGATAAAAGCCGCGGTAAATGGGGTTTCTCGCCCCCCAGGCATGTTCTATCTGTCATACACATATACATACATATTTTTTTAACAGATTTTTTAGAGATTTCCTCACGGCGGAGCAGAACGCAACGAAAACCGCATTTTGTATGTTTTGCTTTTGCTTTGGTAAAATTTTTCATAGGTTTAGTTTTGCCGTACGCACGCTCAGCTGGCGTACAGCTATAACACTCACAACACACATTCCATGCACACACACACACACACACTACAACGAGCGAATATACCAGATCTAGATCCAGGCAACAGCGAGGAAGGCGGGTGGGGGAGGGGCACAGGCAAACTGCATGACATGTTGTACGTGTTTGTATGCAGTCGCCTCGCTTCCGTCGATGCCGCTGTCGCTGTCGCTGTCGCTGTCGCTGCCGCTGTCGACGACGACGCCTTCTTGCCATCTGTTCGCGCGCTCATCCGTCCAACTGTCGGATCCGCCCCGCTGTGGTTGTAGTATTATATTTGCGAATCCCTTTGGGTATGTTGGCAGCAATAAATTTTCATCAGTCCTCCTCTGTGCAACGAACGGCAAAGCTATTTTTCCAACTTCACGCCGGCCGCGCCTCATCTCCATTAACTACAACACCGCCCAGCACTCTGGCTGACTAGGCTGCCCGGGTCTGCTGCTGGGTAACAAATCTCGGGCTCAGCTGGCATGTTTTGTTGCCCGTGTTGCGGTTTTTCCAAATACGTTTTGATTGTTTGTCATATTTTTACGAAATCGTTTCTATAAATGCCTCTTTTGTTTCCTTCATACCGCTGTAATGGTTGTCACTGTAAGCAGGGACACAGCTTAGTAGGACGATCAATACAGGGCGAATATGCCATGTCCTTCTATGGGCGGTAACGGATTAAAACCCGTTGATTTTGACTTACGTATGACTATAAAACAAATGCTATCTGTGCTCGATCTAACGCATTTAAAACCCATTGAAAATTGGGTTAAAAGGATTTGTAGGAGGCATTTCCATAAAGATTAATATTCTTGATCAGGACGACGAGCTGACTTGATTTAGCCATGTCTGCTTGTCCGTCGGTCCGCTCGTCCGTATGTCTATATAAACGCAGCTATATCGGAATATTCGATATCTTGTCCAATGAACAACGATAAAAATCAATTTCAAGACTTGGTTTTTTTTTGTAACATATTTCAGAGACTATAAGAGCTAGAGCTGCCAAATTGTTCGTTATGTTTATGTAAAGCAGACGCAGATCAACATTTTTTCGGATTTTAATAAAGAAATAAAAAAAAAACAACACAAATACTACAGACTCGCGCTTTGACGTGTACATACAATTAAATGCTCTTGTTAAATCCCAAATATTTCATAACCATCATACTTTTAGTTTAGAAGTTATTCAACAATTTAGTTTGCATAGTGTATGTATGTATATTTGTGTATGTATGTATGCATGTTTGTAACGACAGCTCGCAGCTGGATTCAGGGCATCTCATAGTTGAGCGCTCCCGACTGCAGCCATCATAATTGTTTAAATTAAATGTATCAATGATTTTGCACACAAAACGACAACGGTAGTCAACATTTGTTTTTTACCAGACAACGGTATGTAGTCTTTAATAATCTCGGAAATAAAAAGGCATTTAACTTATCTTTGCCATGAAAATAAAGTCATTATCACGGTAACTTGCTGATGCGATAATTACCCACAGACGCACAGACTGTTGCTGTTAAACGCAAATGGCTTTAATAGCAGCGATGCACTGAGAATATAAAATGTAATGGCCTTACGGCAATAGTCTGGTAGAACTGTTGCAGTAGCTCTTAAGTAAAGTAGCTTTTGGGAATATCCTTGTAAGGGTTGACAGGGTCTACAGTAAATGTTAATAATCAACTAAACAAAAAACAAGGCTAAAGCCTAATAGTTTAAAATTAATTCAAGAAAAAAAGTCATTAAGTCATTAAAAATATATATATATATATATATAACAATCAACTTTTTCTTTTAAATGCACGCAGGGAGGCATAAATACGATAAATGCACGGAATGTTTGCAGCACGTCACAAAAGTTTCCTGTTGAATTTCCCTTCATTTCCTGCCGAGAGATTATTATTTTCATTTACTGAGCCATCATTACAGTTACACACAGACAACACGTTTGCATTGGCAGTATATTTGCTTTCGCCCCGCTGTTTGTTTTTTGCATATATATACAGGGATCTTTAATGAGTTCCCTAGTTTGTAAAAGTCCGCTTCAAGAATATTAATTTACACCGTTCTTCATTCGATTGATATTTATTACAGAAACGTTTAGTTATGTAATTTAAAACTAATACGCATGTTTTCTTAGCTTTCAACTGGAAAGATTTACACGCACATTCTTTCTCTTCAAGCCGAATTCTTACTCTTGTCTGCTTTTATTGCCGATAGTCCACCAGCGTCTAACTTTCCTATCCTACATACATACATATATGTATTCCATTCATTAACGCATCATTTGCGAAATAAAACGCCTAAGGCCTAGACGTGGTCCTTGGCGTTCACCCAACCAAACACCTGACCATATCCTTGACGCAGTTCACGACCTTCCCTCGTCATCTGGCTTGTGTTACTGAATCGTGGTCGTCTCGTATATTTGCATACTTCCGGCGAACGGCAAAATGATTACCATTATTATTTTTGCTGTTTGCTGCCGCCATAAACGTCAACATTATGGTTATTACACTACCAGCGGCACTTACCATTGCCGAAGAACCGCTCCCGAGTACGAGGCCAAGCCAACGGCGAGCATACTAGATGGAATTGGCCAACATCGCCAACAGTCATGCGGTTATGGCTTATTTGTGTAAATGAGCTGCAGCCCGTTTATTGTCTGCGAGTAAAATGCAAATGTTGGTTTTGGCCAACAGAAAGGTGCTGACCAAATGTCTACCCAGCAACAAGGTCATGCAATACACCAGTGCTGACAAGGTCGGTGCGCCTGGGTGGGTATACGACCAGCAGCTGAAACATCAATCCATCTGGAACGACCATCGCTACTACTTTCAAATACGCTTGATTGACTTTTAATGCGTGCAAATGTAGTTAAAGGCATTTTTATCTATCTATCTCAGTTAATGCAGTTACTGAGCATTTTGTAAATGCCAGCCAGGTCTTTAACCACTGCTTCATAAAGAGAAAACGATGATAGCAAATACACCGTACCTAAAGAGTCGCACATTTTAATTGTACTTTCCAATACAAGCAATTCTGTCGACGTTTTGCATAGGTTAATTGGGCGAGCGTAATGATTTTCATTTAGAGGTCATTACCATACCATGGACTGGACTAGCGACCACTTGAGCATGTGGACATGTGAGTCTTGTTCGGCTCAGAAGAATACCGACTTTCGAAGTGTGCAAAACGCTGGCGTCCGATTTAGCAGTTTCTTGTGGAGTAAAGGCAAGGGAGAGTACTGTGTCTGTCTGGGCGTTGCAATGGCGCCAAATGTTGTAGCTTATGTGTATTATACGGTGCGGGATCTGTACGATCAACACAAAGATCCACGTGTCGCCCATTTGCCGCTCACTGGCAATTTGTGGAGCGTGGCATTCATAATCAGCGTTTATTTGGCATTTGTACTACATTTCGGTCCCAAATGGATGGAAAAGCGACGCCCCCTCGAACTGAAATTTGCGATGCAGCTATATAACGTCATTCAGGTCGTGGCAAACACAATTGTTTTTGTCTACGGGTTTTCAAATACGTTTTTTCAACCTGGGTACAGTTTCATCTGCCAGCCGGTGGAGCACCAGAACACAACGCCACAAATGATGAGCTTGATATATGCATCTTACGGATACTATTTGCTCAAATACCTCGATCTATTTGATACGGTCAGTTGCATAAGCCGAGTTACCGTTAAACATCTACTGATTAAGCAATCCACATTCCGTTGCAGGTATTTATCGTGTTACGCAAAAAGAACTCGCAAGTGAGCTTTCTACACGTGTATCACCACGCTGGCATGGTCTTCGGTGTATCGATCTTTATGACATTCCTGGCGGGCTCCCACTGCACCATGTTGGGTCTTATCAACCTGCTGGTGCACTCCGTAATGTACGCCTACTACTTTGCCACCTCGCTGGGTGCACTCAAACAGATGCTCTGGTGGAAGCGGCACATCACGCAATTGCAGCTGCTCCAGTTTGGTTTTCTAACGTTGCATTTTTTACTTGTGATCGTGCGAAATCCGTGTCAGTTTCCCGTCTTTATCGCGTTCATTGGCTTTATTCAGAACATCTTTATGTTCGCCATGTTCTTTGACTTCTATTACAAGACCTACATACGCAAGGCTCAACAGCAAGGGCAACAGGAATCTTTAACCACGGAATCAACAGCGACAAATTTAAAGCCAAAACTAAGTTGAGCCACACAGCTGCGAGTAGAAACTTAAGGTTTAAGTTGTGTATGTGTATGTGTATGTGTATGCAAATATGCAAATTGTGATACTCGGTCGAGCTCACTTTGATTTGTTTACCTGCTATGAATAAACATTTCAACTGCCCTTGAAACTGGCTTTCGTGTTCACTTTAAATTTGCCAAAAACTAAGCTTAGTTTTGGTTTTGATTTCACTCATCTGTTTTATCGGCTCTCTAAGAATTTAATAAGATTATGTGTTTCTCTCAATCGATAAACAATTCGACCAAGTCTAATTTACCATTTTAAATATGCATGCATACTCGTACATTTAATGTTTAGGTTGTTTTCTGATGTTTTAGTTGTTCTGTGTCGGGTTTGTTCGTGCCTTACCAAATACATTAAAACTTTTCTAATAACAAAGTTCTACAGCCGAAGCCAAGCGTAAATATTAAGAACGGAAGCTCAAAAGATTTGTTTGTGGGCCGTGCAAGAGCAAGCGACAATGTTGCCAGCGTCTTTAGCAACATTAGTAGCAGCAACTATTTATAACTGCATCGTAAAAGCCAGCTAAGAATATTATATTGCATTAAATGTTTTATAATCAGATCTAGTTGACATCGATTTTTGTTATCGCACATTTTTGTTTTGTTGTTTTAATTTATTTTAATTGAGCCGAATGTCGCACTTGTGCATTTATAATCTGTAACAAAAACATTTCATTATTCGATTTCCCCTCTAAAGATGTGGCTTAATGCTCATCGTGCGTTTCATTTACCGGCTTTGCTCACTCCCTAACAATTTTGTAAGTACATGAAATCGTAATTAAGTGTAATTTGAAATCTGTTACAAATCACGCACAACAACAGCAGCTAAATAATTTACAAATAAATCAAAGTAATTTATTTTCCGCCGCAGTCCGAGCGTCATGCAACAGGTCACGAGGTCAGTTGACTCGAGTCGGGTACAGGAACAGCAACAGACACGCAAACGTCAAAACTTATATCTGTACAATAATTGGCACAGGCATGAAAAGGCCATATGCGACCGGGTCGAGGCAACCAACCGTATACGTATTGAGGTTGGGATGAACACACTCGGAAAATCGAACAAGTATACAAATTAAATGGCTAAGCATTAATAATGCACCACCAACTAATGCACGAGTTGACGCCCACATAGATACCCTCACTATTGTGTGAATGCTCAGCGACTTTGTGTTTGACTTTGACAAAGTTTCAATCCTGCCCACAGGCGACGCAACTTGTGCCACGTATTAGTTTCGCACTTCGATCAAGTCCACCCGCGTGCCGCATTCCGCAGTTGTGACCATACTTTGGCTGGAGTCGAGTAGTCCATACTTCATTGAACTTTGAACAACCCAACTGCTCATGAAGCTCGGCCCGCATTGGCCTTCTGTTTTTCTGCTTTAGCAGGACAAACTTTTCAGAGCGCCAAACCACACACACCTCCGTCATAAATCAATACAGTTCAATTTTTGTGCGTCGTTCGCTTCCATTCGACTACCCGCACTTGATTCAAGAGCTACTACAGAGTTACCAACTCTGAAAGACGATTTCAATTGCCTTCGAAAAGACTTTACTCACTTAAATTAGTCTATGGAGTAAACATATTCTTGAATTTAATTTAGTAAAGTAATATATCTAAAACATTTGAATTCTTAATGTAAATTGGCATCGCTTTTAAAATTATAGTATATAAACCGAACATAAACTTAATATTGTTTCTTAAACGAAGTTGTCAATATATAACATATAGTTCATATTTAACTGCCTCCTAGTCATAATACACAGCTGAGGCAAAAACATTGGCCGCCGGCGATGAGAAAATAAAACAAATGTTAGACAAATGTGCTTTGTGGTATGCCACCTGGTCTTAAATTTTGTTTCGATTTATTTAAGCTTTATGTGCTGGGGACACAAGGTGTTAGCGTGCAAACTGGACTAAAAGCATTAGCACTTTGTTTTGATAAGAGCAGCAAACACAAGCGTCGTATATTATGTTTTAATAGTATTACAGGCTGTGGACAGAAGTAAAACGATTAATTGTGGTGTGTTATTGGATATACGTTTAAAGCAAACGCACAAATCTGTCGAAGTGCATCCCATATGGCAAAAAATACAACAAATTTAAAAAAATATATATTAAATGCGAAAAGTAAATTGTAAATACTGAGCACGACAATAACCAAGTGGAAGTGTAATAAATTTTGTGCACGGCGGATGCTGCAGCTGCAACAAGAAACTAAAAGAGGCAACAAACTTGATGGTTCATGGAGTGAGAACTTATTGCATAAATTTACTGGGTCTAGGCCACCAACTTCCTGAAAATGTCAATGTCCTGCGCTACACACAGTGCTAGCACAAAACAGTTCAAGTCGAAAAGCAAAAATTGTTACCGCACGTTCACACACAAAATGGAGTAAATATAAACTAAAAGCTAACTGCCCACCGCATCAACCAGCAGCAGACCATACCCACAACAAGCAAACTACAGCCGCCCCTTCCTCCAACACAGAACAGTTGGTGCTAATAAGTTAGTTTTTTGTAAGCCACGCGACTGGGGCAAGTTCAAAACTTTTCAACCAGGGTCTGGCGAACTCTTCTCTTTAGGCCAAGAGTTATGCGCATTTTTGGTTTATGTTTTTGGTCTTGCTATATGACCAGCAGCTTCATGAAATTTCCATTCCAACATCCCTGGGAATGGCAGTACCCGCTTGAGGCGAAGAACAACTACATATGTGTGCAAAAAGCGGTTAGCAATATATACGCGAACTTTTAAAGCTTTGCTACCAGTCCGATCTGATCAGGTTATATACCGAAAGGTATCGCTTAAACAAAACATAAAGCATATCGCAACATGTGATAACTCAGCTGAATCATGAAATATAATATGATATGATTGGACAAAAAAATTCGATCTTTTCAAGCCATTAGGAATTCGTTCAGACTTTGTTCATCGAAATCCGATAGCTCGATATTACAAAATTAAATATTTTGTGTCTCCGAAAATGAAATGTTTCTGTCCAGTTTAGTTTAGTCGTACGGGGAATAGGTAAAATTGACACTCCATAGTTTGCAAACCACAAAATGTATGTTCCATATTTTGTTTGAAAGGTATTTTTAGAGCTATTAAGCTTATTTTGGCACTTTTGTTCTTAAGTTATTAAGTATTGATGTATGGGACATATTTGGAAAACCTTTTTTTTTGCATGATGTGGCTTGTTTAGTATACCTATATGACTACAGTGTAGTGCAGCTCTCTTTACAATGCGTCACAAAATTTTTATATCAGAAATCTTAGAGCTTCAATGTGCTTTCGCCACTTGATTTGTAATCCGTGTAACTTAAGAGTCACTCAAGAGCTCTATAATACTGTAAAGTGTGCGTTGTAAACCTGTTCGTTATAATTATGCGGCTTGAGTTAACTTTATCTGATTTTCAGGAACGGGAGTGAAAGTCGGCCAAAATTGCTTAACAAATCAAATAACACAATATACGGGTGTTGACGGTTTAAATTTTATTTTCGCAAAGAATACGCACGTCTGTATAAGCTTATTGAAGTCCACAATTTTAAGCTGATGCTTAACTCTTAATCGCTCAACTTGAATAACCGCTAATAGGAAGCAAGTGTTACTTTCAGGTTATATATTATGGGAAAAGGTTGGGGAGGAGATCTGACCCTCCAGAAGAATCCGGTCCTTTAATTTACTCTTTCGTAATTTACTTTTTTAATAATTCACACGCCCGCGCGTAAATTTTGACCAAAACATGGAAGAGAAATTAAAAATAAGGGACTGAGTGAAATTGGAAGGAACAAAAAGGAAAGTAAAAGGATTGCTCTGACGGCCTTACTAATTGCTTTGTTTTACTCGTGACTCTAATTAAAAAATGTACTTTATGACTTTGCCACGCCACTGCTGTCGAGCGGGAGACGCCATTTTAATGACAGACACCCGGACACCCGGTAGACCGAAACGTGTCGACCAACAAAAAATCTGGTCTGTGAACATGACAACATGCTAAAAAAAACGACACTAAGTGTACGTGGTAATTTCAATATAAATAGTCTTAAAATAACACAGAAAATTATAAGAAACATTGCCAACTTATTATTTTTTCTACTTGATTAGCATTACCTGTTCCCTTTGTGCTGGTCTTATTATAATCCACAATCTGTTGTTGCCTCTGACAGAAAAAAAAGGTTGCCTACACATTTTCTTCATCATTTAGATGACGATTATATGTAATCTATCCCAAGATCAGCTAAGTCTAGCTAAAGGACACGTTTCGATGGCAGCCGCAAAAAAAATATTAATAGCTCGAAACAAAGGAAGTAACGCAAGTACGAAAAAATGCTAATTGGGCGAGGAATGATTTTTATTAATAAATTAGCATTGAGCACACGGTCAAAATGCTGTGTACGTAAACGAGAAAATTTGACTTTAAAGTGGCATAGCGTAAAACTGTATTATAGATTAGCACATAGAGAAATACATAAACAGTATGTCTAAGCACAAAAGGCTATCGGCTTTTATTCACCAAAATACTATTGATAAAAATTTATTGTTTATTTAGAATTACGGCACCCGGCCAAAAAGATGATTAAAGTTTTGTTGCTAAACGTGGTTGGCCAAAAACCTGTGGCAAAGTAGAAATAAACAAAAATTCTCAAGCTTACTCTCGAGAAATCAAGCATCATTTTACTTTGATTATTGTGCTCCTCGATTTGGTGCAAGCGGATGGTCAGGTCAGCATTCGCCTGATTGGTAGTGGTGATTGGTGGTCCAGTTAGTGTATGTGTTAGTTAGTTTCGTGTTTGTCTATGTCTGTATCTCTGTTTATTTTACGTTTAGGTTGTCTGGGTTCACAAATTGAAAAAGTTTCATGCTGCGGCCGCATTCACTATTTATATTAATTTTCCACTCGAGTGGGGCGATTCCAAGGCACCTGTAATTTTCTTTGCAGAAGAAATTCAATACTGAACATTTTTTACATACTTTAACAAATAAGCTACTAAATGCCTGTTCTTTGTGAACAATAATATTAAAAATTCCTGAATAACAAAACTAAAATATTACACTACATAAATATGGCTCAATTTGTATAGTAAATTGAGCTTCAATTAATTTACTTATTTAGATATGCGTTTGAGTCAAGACATAAATATTTTTATAAAAAAAAAAAATGAATCAAAGATTAAGTATACTAGCATCGCCCAAATCCCAATCTTTCGCCAGTGCTTTTCCCATCTTAATAAAATTACGCAGTCGTCAACATCTTCAGTTAACTCACCATCCATAACAAATTGAGATGCTAAGTACCGCACTGAGACTTTACCTTCAGTTGATATGCTGCTGGGCTCGTCAACCCCAGCATTGACTACAATCGGGGGTAAATATCAACGAGTGCGCATTCGTAGACAAAGCGGTAGATAAATTACGAAAAGCTAGAATTAAACCTCCCCCCGCATAACCAGCAGAAACTTAAATAAATTAATGTGCAAACGAACGAAGAGTTTCCAGCGGATGTGTTTTATTCCACATTGTTCGTGAGTTCTGATTTAATGTTTGAAAAACATTTTGAAACAGTCGCCTTGAGGAACTGCAAAGTATAACTGATGCGAGGTATACAGAGATTACTCGCGAATTTGTCGTGCTAGCAGATTTCAAATTGCGATTAGAACGCAAAATAAAGCACAACATTCCCGTTGACATTGAGCCGAGACTCCAGACGCAAACCTGACAGTGACAACTCAAAGTCAGATAAACGAAAAGCAAATAGCACGACAAGATAACTCCAGAATCCGACCGCTGAGAGATAATCTTATAAATTATTAACAATCGTCTAAATTGTTGTGTTTTAGTCCAAATAAGCTGTCTTAAATTGTTCATAAAAAAAATGCTTTAACCTTTAACATTTGAATGTAAATCAATTTTGTAAATTTTAATTGTAAACAGCTGCTAAATGTCTGTCGCATCGACTTAAAACGCAGACGAAATCGACAACGGCAACGAACGTGCCTTTTAATATGCAGGGTGCAAATTTGAATAATTTCATGCCGCTCTTGGCTCTGAGTGCCTTCTCAGTCACAAAATTAGAGCGGCTTATGTTTCAATTAAGCAATTTTTGCATCAGGTGCGTTTTATGGACGACACACTGGCGGGGAAAGTAAAAGTGGACAGCAATGACAATAAAGCACACCACCATAATGCTTTTTACTGCTCCCGATGAAAGCTGTAGACAGCAGACAATTTGAGGCAATAAAAAATCAGTTGGAGGCAGCAATAACTGATTTTTATTGTCAGTAATATTTAAAAAAAGTAAGAGTGGTCTAATCGGTTGCACCCGGCTAAAAGATACCTTGAACCCACCTGCGATCTGTCGTTAAAAACGCACGCGGACCTTATTGAGTATCTGCGCACTTCCTCCACCAAATTCTTAAAAACCTTCCACACGGTCTTAACTATTTTGTACATTTTTCGCCTCAATCATTATAAAAGATCATTGGAAAACTGTGTGTCAAGTTTTCGGATCTGTATGAAATGTGGATTTTTGTGATTTGCGGGGGAGGGAGTAGGCTTGACAGGGAAGGTTTTTCATTATTTTCAAACGGGGACTCTAACTTTAATACTGAGGGATATATAGGCTTTTCCGATTTGTGGGAGTGTGGATAGCTGGGGGCGTTCTAGTAGGCGTGGCCAGGTTATCAAGGTCATCGTCTTGAATGGTGGTTGCAAAAATTCTACATATCAAACAAAATGACGCTAGCTGTAAAACTGTAGGAAATATTCATATTTTGAATACTCTAGCTTTAATCGCTATTATTCGGCGCTCTGAAAAAGGTTGTGTTCACCAGGACAGAAGGTCAGACAGCATGACGCACATTGCATAAGCCCAATATACTCTTTTTCACTCCGTAGACGAACATAAAAAGGAAGTGCAGAAATTAAAACAAACAACAAGTGAGGGGGTTTAAGTCAAGAATGCCCCATTGGTCGTAAAAATAGTTTAACGTTCTTTATTTATTTATTTTATACATAAATACCATTTACATGGACACTGTCCACGCAGCTTACCCGAGAGGCTGCCAATGGCCTGACACATATGTATTTGCATTGCAATTCTTAAGAAGAATTTCTAAACTATTAACATTTTGACCGATGTATATATACATGGGAATTCTTGGATATAAATTAAAAATTTTGTTTGCAGATTTAAGTGCAACATTTATTGAGTCCAAACTATGGACGGAAAATTACAACTTACGAAAATCAATACGGTTTTGATAATATTATGGTTGTTTACAATTTTAATCCAATCTTTACATGCATCAGAAACTTTATTAAAAGCAAATATGGGTTGCTTTAATATACAACATGAGTGACGTAAAGGTTGAGGAAATTTGTAGCCCTAGGGCCTCAACATGGGGGAGGGGTGATGGGGGTGGGGTGAATATAAAGTCAAAGCATATGAGCAAAAGCCTACTTAATGAATAGCCTAAGGTTAATATTTGCTTGACATTCTTTTGAGCCAATTCCTTTGATTCTCTTTTGCTATTTATTGTTGGGCGCAAAAAAAATATTGAAGTTTATTGTTTAACACAAAATACACAAGCAGAGTTGAGTATGACTGTCTGCCAGTCGGTCGAGATTTGCCAACAAAATGGTTTGGGTTTTTGTAGAAGCAATGGTGGGTGGGAAGCAGATAAACATAAGAAAACGATTTAGAGGTACAGTAACTGCAACTAGCAAAACACGTGTCAGGACTTTACTTTGAACGGCAGCTTTGGAAAAGGAAAGACGACGACAACACATTGTGGAATCAGTTGGCCATATAGCCATACTTGTGCATTTTATTGCTTATAACGATGCAGCTTAGAAGTAGCATTATTATACCCTGAACCCAATGAAAATGTGTAAAAAGGGTATAATGGTTTTCTGCTAATGTATGTAACAGGCAGAAGAAGGTATCTCCAACCCTTTAGAGTATATATATATTCTTGATCAGGAAGATGAGCTAAGTTGATTTAGTCCAGTCCGCCTGAATGAACGCAGCGTTCTCGGCTACTGCAAAAGCTTTTTATATATCATACGCAGAACAAGTTTATCATTTATTCTTGACGTCTTGCTCCTTTTCATTATTATCGATAAAAATCGAATTCAAACTTTTTTTTCTTAACATATCTCGGAGACTATATGAGCTAGAAGCTCGACACATTTTGATACCTCCAAATTTTTGGATACCTCCCTTTAGTCGCCCCCAATACCGATAAAAAAAACAAGTAAAAACGTTGCAGTCGGGTGTAACCGACAGCGCAATACTCGTTCACAGTGTAATAAAACATAGAGCCAGGAATTATTTGTGCAATGCAGAATTAATATCTAATTAATTATGACAAATACAATCCATTAAAAAGGTAAATTCGCAATTCTAAATTTTGAAAATAACATTTTGTCGGATATTACGAGAGGTTGGGCTTTTTTTCCTACAAATTTTATTTTAAAAATTTCATATATTTTAAACGTAAAATCGATCTGAAAAATCATGATCAAAATGCCATCAAACATGAAAAACGGTTTAGTTTTGACGTTAGAAAAATCGAAAATTTTTTTTTCGTTAATCTAAACCAATTTTACACTTCTATAATTATTTGTTGTTTGTAACATGGGCATCAAATATATGACACGCTCAGGTAACCACCATCCTACGTGAATCACATCCACACCCAAAAGTGGAAGATACTTTACAATTTTATTAATCGACGTATGTCACTTATTAACCGCGGGATTGTTCAAATGAAAGCACGCGCCCAAAACACACACATTTACATAAACATTTATAAACTTGCGTATTTTTTTTGAGGACAAGAGGGCAAGGATTTAACCCTTCGATTTCCTCGACAGGAGGCACTATTTGTCCTTTGAAAAATGGCGAGCACACATTAGTTGGAAGTAGCCTAGAAAAAACTGCTGGCAATCGCGCAGAAAAATCGGCCAACGGCATATGAGCTAAAAAGCCAGAGTGCTCTTGTCGGAGCTGCCCGACTTGAAAATACTTTAACCCAATTACGAACTGTCGTTTTATTCCAATTCTGCATATGTTTTTATTAGTTTGGTTAGGTTTTTAGATAATTTAACTTGAATTTCGTCACATGAACTAAATGGTAAGTATCGATGATGTCTAACACGAATTTTATGTGTCAATTTTGCGGTAGATCCTAGGTTCACAACTTGTTTATTATTAATATTTGTACATATTTCATTTATTATTACACTATGAACGAGTATTACGCTGTCGGTTGGACCCGATTGCAACGTTTCCACTTTTTCGCTTACAAATTAGGCGTGCATGTTAAGAGCGAATTTTTTATAGAACTAAAGAACACCAGAAGCGACAGGCACAGGCAAATACAATTATGATGGATAGCATAAACGTAATGTGCACGGTTGCATAGATTAAATTGTGTGAGTCAGTTCTTTGTAAATAGTAGACCATAAAACCCGGCTTTTTAATTTTATCTCAAAATGAGCAAGTGAATGTGTTAAAGGGTATGATGAAGTTATGCGAATATATGTAACAAGGAGAAGAAGGTTTCTTTGTTGCCATAAATTATTGTTAATCAGGATCAATCTGTCCGTTTGTTATATTTTGGATTGTACGTTGAATGCTATTTTAAGTCGTAAAAACTTGGGAATATATGTGACGACACCTTGTAACTGCGTACAGGAGCTCTGAAATAGAGGCCTCTAACTTGTATATTGGGTCAGTTCATTAATTAATTTTTGTAAAACATTTTCCATAAACAAACAAAAACTGTCATTATTTATTTTTCTTACATATATACATTTTGTATGGCCTTTATTGTGTAAGTGAAATCAGAATGAAAAACTTTTAAATAAACGACCCCTTCACGTGGCATACCTTTAAAAATGTAAAACACAGACTCGCTAATTAAATTCGTAATTAATTTGCACAGATTGCATTAATTTTCTGGTTCTGTTATTGACAGCCTCGTATAAAATATCATAGGTAAAAACCAAAGCTCGATTTTATTTAAAACCAATGGCAAGCTATGTTTGAATATATTTTAAAAAAAAAAAAAGAAAACAAAAACAAATATCCACCGCAAATCCATTAATGAAAATTAATCAAATTTATTTAAATTTATTCAAGGTGATTTTACTATTGCTTTCATAGTTTGCCAGCCTCGTAACAGCCTTTGATAAGGTCGGCAACTGTTTGTGAAGTTGTGTTGTGTACTTTTCTATCAGTGGATGTAAATGTAAATATAGTTCGGCATAGGTAGGAGAGTATCAACTTTTATCTATAAATGTGCATCATATGGCACCATTTTGAAATTAATTTCATGTATTGAATTAAGTATATTGGAAATCGTTGCACTGTAAGGCTTTTGTTGATTTTACGTTATTTTGTTTATGCTCTTTGAGTTGTTCGCAGACTGAAAGTCTTTCGGACTTACGGTCATGGCGAGAGCAATCTGTTCTGTTCTTCGTATGGTGCGCATGTTTCCTTTCTATACTTATGTGCACAACTTGTTTCCGCTTCCTGTGCAGACTACAGTTAGTTGGCCTGTACTTGGCAGTCGCAATTCAGCGTAACACACTTCCGTTTTATATGCATGTCCATATATATGTATGAGTGCTTTGGCAGGGATGTGCAACCTAGTTTCAACAGATTTGTTGATTTTATTACGAGAAATCAATTTCATTGCTTAAACTTCTTCGGTTTACAAACTTTTTTATTTCCATCAGTTTAATATTAAAATAGTTAGTTGCGCACAATTTGAAAATAATAAACTTCAATTAATTTGTTTACTTTGCTCATTAAATAATACGGATAAAGGTTAACTACACGCATTGCAAACAAACAAACCACAAATTATTGCAAAGCAATTTATTTTTAAAGTAGTCGAAAACGAAATAAACAGAATGAAAGTGCACGATTCCCTTCAGCCTCATTTTTGAAATGTTCATTGAAGCTTAACAAATTTATTATGAATAACAACAGTAATCAAACTTATGCTACTCTGCCAAGAAAGTTGTATTAATCAGCTATGATTCATGAAGTTTCAATTGCTCGAAGATGTCGAAAAAAACAGATAAAACCGAATTGAAATTTTACGCTTTACCGAAAGCTTTGGAAAACAGCGTCGAAATGGATAGAACTAAGAAACGGAAAGAACCGGAGCCAATGCAAAATGGACCAAAGTAACTTACAACCAGAGACTGGACATGCGGTGCGGAAGCGTCTTCAAGAAAGTGTGGAACAAATGTTTCACGACAGCCAAGACGGGAAATGCGAAAAGTTCAAAGACGCTGGCAGCTGAGCAACATAAAAAGCGGAAAATTGAATGCCCACTGTCGGTTGCGTACAACGATAGCCAGGATGATGGTCATTATACTTTATGCAAATGCTGTGGCAGCTTTAAGAAACCCGAAGCAAGTCTCCGGGCAACATCAGCAGGCGCTTTCGACGAGGTCAGCCTTACAAAGTAGCCAATTGCTTGGTTCGTCGGCCACTAAAAGCAACAACAACGCAACCACATACACCATGCATTTTAATTTAATTAATTTAAATTTTTAATGCGCTATCCTGCAATGTCCACATTGCCTCTAACTAAGTATGTGGCCACGACTGTCTAAAGCAGCCCTTC
The DNA here is from genome assembly GCA_004149465.1 of Drosophila nigromelanica. Taxonomy (NCBI): domain Eukaryota; kingdom Metazoa; phylum Arthropoda; class Insecta; order Diptera; family Drosophilidae; genus Drosophila; species Drosophila nigromelanica. Next base: position 27,894 of record SCDS01000085.1, on the reverse strand, counting down.
TTCAACGAGTGCCGAGCATCTGTGTTTTTGAAAACGATTTTTTCGCTGGCTCTGCATTGTTTAATGTTGCGTACAATTCTTAGGCGTGGCAAATTAATAGCCACAGAAAGCGACAACAAAATCGGAGGGCTGACTGTCGAGTCGTTAAAGGAATTTTCCAACCAATTAAAGTTTGAATCTTGAAAATTGTTATAGCCATCTTTAAAGTATATTTATTATTATTACAGTATATTTTTTAAAAAATACGTTTCGGAGGATAAAGCCTTTTCCAAGGCGATTGAGACGATCTTAGTAGTCTTTTCATCTGCTAATACAGTCAATAATAAAGTACTTTTTGCACAAAGAATTAATTACTTAGACACCTTAAAAAAAAAAGAACATATCACATATGCAAAATGCAGCAATCATTTTCTGTTTTGAGCATTAGCCAATTGGCCCAGTTGCACACTCAACAACATGCGCAAGTCAAACCAGAATCAGCCCGAGTTGCAAATTTAGAAACTGTCAGCGCCAGGACCCAACTTGAGTTGGAATCAGCCGCAGCTCAGGATAAAAGACAACCGGATGCGCAGGAAGATGCCAAAGTGCAGCACAGTAAGTGCTAGAATAAACGAAAACTAGCGTGAAAACCATTTCACTTGCGGATTTATTTGGAATTTCAAAATTTAATGCGCTGGGCGGATGGATAAATAATGTTATGCAAATGATATGTGCATAAAAGTCAACAGATTCAGCGCCCGCCCACTGACAACAACTGCCAAACGCCAGCATACGAACTGCACCAAAAGCAACCCAAATGACTGGCAGCTTTCAAATGTGAAACCAGTTAGAAAGATGAATAGATTGACTATCAACAAGCGAAAACGCTTGACAGGTTCACGCCCCGTGTGAGAGCTGGGCGTTTAAAGCAGAAGCAGCACAAGCTGGCACCATTTGCATATTTTGGGTGTCAAATGATGGTCCTCCCATTATACATACCCACATATGCAGATACCCGATGTATATATATATATACATATATATATGTATATGTATATATAGTATATGTGTGGTCTGGTGTGGCAGGGGTGGTAACAGGTAAGAGGCATTCACCGTTTGAATGACATTGCACTGCTGTTCCCGAAATTGCAACGAAATTGTGTGTTGGGCTCCGTTGCCATTGCTCGAAAGCCGACTTTGGCACCTGAGTATGGCGTGCTTTGTTCCGATCCAGACTTCACAGGGCGCATCTGAAAGCGGATTTTGATAAATGCTTCGATGGAGAAGCCAAGTGAGTCTTCTGGCAACTGACAGCGTGTCTTTGTCATGCCAACGGTAGTGCTAGCTACTCAACTAAATTACTGCCAATAAGACTGCGAAATGTAAATTTTAAAACCATTGTCGTCCAAACACTCGGTGGTGCTGTGTGCGCATTAATAATATGTATGCACTAACTATGCATTTAAAAAATAATTTTAATAAAATACAATAAGTAAGAACGTTGCATAATCCTTTACAGTGTAATAACAAACATTCATGTTCCATTATGTGTACATATAAAACAAAGAATAACAGAATATAAACAAGAGTATTCTATATATATATGTTTGGGAGTAATCGACTAGGAGGTACCCTAAACTCAGCTGCAAGCTGTCGATACAAAGACAGAAGACAAACACAAATTGATCTATGATAAAAAGGTGTTATAATTAGACATAGAAATGAAAAATCACGAATAGTACAGAAAAATTGATTGAAACCTTATTCCTAATATTGGTTCGAAGAAAAAAAGCAATAAAATAATAAAGGAATAAACAATTAGACTAAATAATACATCTACCCTTTTACCCATTTTCAATGGATTCAGGGTTTAAATAACGTTTGCATATACTAACAATTAACAACTAATATTATGTTTACCTTTATGAGACGTGCATACACGAAAATGCTATATTCCAAGTTTTAAGTTTCTAGTTTCTACATTGTGTTTATATGAAGAGATGGACGGACAGCAAGTCAGACATTGCAGAAACTAAATATACCGCATGATAAGAAGTATATGTTCATAGATGTTTTATTAAAAATAAAAAAACAAAAAACTATTTTAACTTCGTAAATGAGTAAAAAATATGTTCCGCGTGAAGTAAATGTGTCAATCTTTGCTGCATTAATATGTCAACTAACAGTCAGACAGTTTGACTGAGAGGAAATTAAAATTTGTGTTGCTTTCGCATTTTAGTTGGTTGAGTGAAATGCAGACCAACGCTAAAAATCAGAAGAGTAAACACTAAACAAATAGTAAAACATGCAAAGATGCTGATTACAAACACACCACGTTACACAACCACACACACACACACACACACACGTGCGCGTATGCTCACCATATGTGGTAGATGTTTTAATGAAACAAAATGTGGCTCTTACTACTTGTATAGGTGCCCGTGTGTACAGGTGAGCAAATCTACACCAAGCGTTGCCCAGAGCATCGCCAATGTTCATTTGAAAGCGTGTCGTGGCGTGTAAACCCAACCGCCAAAGTTTGTCGAGCGACCCAGCGGAAATGAGAAAAGATACCAAATACAACGGGACGGTGCACTATGCATATGTCTCACATGCACATCCAACATGTACACAAGTATGTATTGGCGAGTTTGTGGTGATGATGAAGCAAACTCTCTGTTTTTACCGGTTGTTTCGTATGGTGTCCTGCGCAATCAAAACGAATAAATCAGGGAATAATAGTCACACCTCGTAACGGACGTATGTTAACGGGAACAGCTGGACAAAATAATTGCTAATCGAATGTCGAGGAACGTACAGCTAAAACTGTTATTAAAGCCGCAGCTGACAAGCGTGCAACATGGACAAATGTGAGTAGTTGCAACTGCTGTCAGCCAGAGTACATTAAAATACAGCATCACGTTCCAGCAATGAGAACGTCGATTTTTGTGGCACTCACATTGAAATTAAAGCAATGAAGAGCCCAAATGTTGATTTGTGCTGCCGTGACGAGGTATCCAACACACAAAAGCCTATGGCAAATGATTTTACAAAAGCAAATGCCACGCATTTGAATGCACCGCCAAGCCGCCAATACCTTGTCAAGAGTTACAACAGAGCTCAGTGAACGGTGTCAGTATTTGTGTAGGTAACCACTTTCCTGTGCCTGAGGACACTTTAAAAAATGTGTGTTTGAAATAAATTATTTAAGCAACAACTGCGCTTTTTAAAATCGAGTTTATTGTGTGGTGGCGCTAGCTGCAACATTTGTGGTTAGCACAACACACAAAACTAAAGTAAACACACGGCCACATATACATACAAACACTCATGTACTAGCGGGTGTGCCATAGTTATTTTTCAACACCCGATTCCGCTGTGTGTGCGACACAGTTTCAGACACACACAAAACATTGCACCCCATTCTTCAGCACTTTTAGCGCCAACAGTAATAACAAGAAAAGAAAGATACTCGGTGCGGAAGCGACCAAAGTTTACAAAAACAAAAAGCACGCGACTAGCGCCGTTGAGTCTTGGTTGTCCTGAATGAAGTATTATTTTAAGTGCATTTAAGGTATGCACTCTCTAAGAATGCAATATTATCATCGAGAATGGAAGCGAGAGCTTAACGTGTAGGAGGATTATCTTCATACAGCCAACAAACACAAATCCCTTTTTCATCACTGAACCAACATTCAAAGTTTGCCTTGCATTTCTTATGCATTTCATGCATGCAATTTAAAACTATTTAACCATTAGGTCGTCTAACTTGAATAAGAGCCTAACATTTGCTAAAAATGTGTATGCAAAATTGTATGACTATCTTTGTATCTTTGTTTGACGAAAACCAAGAGAATACAGATTTTTCAGCATTTAGTAAGGCAGCAAAATATCTTAAATTATACAAAAGCATTATTTTTTTGCTTAATGTGCAAAACAGCATCCATGTTATCCTCAAATCGTTAACAATTTTAATGTGAAAGTGATAAAAGCTATCGTCGGGCAGACAGACAAACAGCAGCAAGAAGCTGGCCAAGTAGTTTGTCTCAATAAAACGATTTCTGTAGAAAGTAACCACAGCCAGCTTGGAGCAAAGGTTGATTCCACCAGATCGGAGCCGTGACAACGTCTAAGATGATGGGCGTGGATGTCAGCGCTTGACACCGAAAATGGTGCCAAGTGTGCATGTGTCTGGGCGTCGTTAAACTGCAGTCAGCGCGTGTACTTTTGGGCAAGGACTTTGACTTCGTAGGAAACCGTTAGACGGTTTGCTGACATAGCTGTTTTTACTTTTTAGTGTCGGTCCGCTCAACGCCAACAATCGCTCGCTCCTTTGGGTGCCTTTTGGAACCAAACTTTGTTTTCCACGAATGTTGCTGTTGCTATTGTAATCAAATTTGTTACGCTGCTTTGGTATTTCAGCTGAAACTTGACTAAGTACTGCCAAGTACGCTTGGTACTTAAAGGGCAGAGTTTAGTTGGCTTGCTGCGCACATTTATCGCCAACAGCAGCAGCAGCAGCCATAAGTCGGGTAAAGATTCTTAAAATGTCATTGAAACGGCTTAAGGACCGCTCTAATCGCAATTTTTCCACTGGCCATGCTGACTCACACCAAACGATGCCCCAAGGAAAATAAAATACGCCATTGAAAATATTTATGACTCTCCCGGAAGTCTTATGTGCTGAACATAAAGGGCAGGACCATCGCTCTATATTTTTATGCTAATTGAAACCCCTTCAAATGGAAACGAATTTTGCCTCCAAATATCAGTTGATACACACCCTTCAAAAACAAAAAACAAAACTTTATAGAACTTACACCTTTCGTAGAAAATATTTGATGTAAATATATGATCTATATTTTGTTACTTCCTTTTACACCAACTTTCAGGTACCATCACCCACTCACTGGGCAACAACCAACAACCTATTACGGCTTCTTCCACGTCGATGACTGCGGCCCAACCACGTTTTCTGTCCCGTGGGCACACCTATCGGGCAGTTGTGGGTGACACTCTCGTTCTGCCATGCCAAGTGGAGAATCTCGGTAAGTACAAAGTTAAAAATTATATGATGTGAAGGACTAACGCCGTAGTGCCTGACAAAATACGCGAGAAACTGTATGTGTACATTATTGATTACCGAAAGCCGCAACGGCCAACAAACATTATGCAATGTAAAATGCAAATATATTTAGGCAAAACGTCACTCAAAATTTAAAATTCTATAAACAGCAGAAACAACATTGTCAGCGTCGGCATCCACAATGCAAAACCAACAGCTGTCAACAGCTCTCCGTTCAATGTGTTCGTCCCTTGCCCCGCACTGTCTGTCCGGCCAACGAGCATATTTATCAAATGAAATTTATAAATTTCAGGCCATAGACACAAATAACCAAATATGTGCACACCATCCTTCATCATCAAATCAGATAATTAAAACCATACTGAGGGGCCCTGGAAAAGCACTAGACATATTCTATCTTGATTCTGTATCACAATTATTTAAAATAAACATTTTAATGACATGACCTGACAATATCAGACATATCCATTTTTTAAGCGGATATATGTGAAAATTCGATATTTGAAAATTATAAGTTGTAGCTTTAGTCACTCAGAATAATTTTAATATTATTTCAATCCTTGAAAAAAAAATGTTAGGTAAACTGACTTTGCAAAATATGCACATACAATGTTAATTAATCGTGGGGCTCACTCCGCTTTAGCATGACACAGTTTAATGGAAAACTTGCAGAGTTTTAATTGCAACTGCTGTTGACAAGCCAATAAATAAAATGCAATTAACCGTTCGCCGTAAAATGAAAATAAATTGAACATTGACGAGATCGACGACAATGGGACCGAAGTCCGTTCAGCCTGTCAATTATCGTTCAGGCAGCAGGCGAATATTGCCACAAAATATTGCCAATATTGTCATTCGGTAGTTTCTCTTTCGAAAAAAAAAACTCAAATTATACGCCCAGCTAAACTACTAAGGACGATAATTATGTTACTATTGCATTATTGCCTTCATATACAATTATTATGTTTGTGTATCTTTATGTATGTGTATCGACTACAAAGCGATTATCAAGGTTAAGAAAATTACAGAAATTGTGTTTTTCTGCTCAATGGCAGCAAATGGCCCTTATGCTGCTTTCCCTCGACTTTTATACCCTTTCAAATGGAGAAAACGAAGTTGGGGGTATCTATGTTACAAAGCTTTACTCAGTCTGTGACAATGTTGCACAAAATTGCACAAATATACTCTATTTGTGAAAGAGAATAATAACAATTACCTTGCGCGAAAATCATCTAACAAATAGCAAAATAGACACTGCCGTGGCGGGGATTGAACAACGTTTTACACACTAGTAATGTTTTTATTGCGGCTGTTACTTATGTATGGCTTTTGTACATTTAATCCCTAATAGTCTTTAATCACTTAGAAACGGCGAACGAACGACAGTATTAAATTACTTGTTTCAAATGGGTAACAATCAAAGACAAAGAGAACCAATACATAAAAGTTTTAATCCAATAAACAAATGAAGCCCTTCATCATACATATCATTAACAAACAAATAAAAACACGTTACACGATATAGTGTATAAAAATGTGTCCTGTTTACTAAATCGGTTGTATCAGCAAATTCATTTCCGAAATAAAAAAGTTGTAAAATAAAATTTTTATTGCTCAATGCATACAATTTTTTCCTGTGCTTAATAATATCAATAATGTCATACGGTAAACCATTGAATTCGCATTAAATTCGGGACCAGAAAGTAAGTGAACGGACTGACAAAATGGGAGGAATAAAACCTCCCTTTTGCCATCAAATGTACCCCAAACAAATGGGCAACACTTATGTACGGTGTACAAGCAGAGAAAACCCAATCCGATTCAATAATAATCGAAACAATAAAAAGATGATTGTGTGCGTTTAAGTCGACTTTATTGTCGCCCAATGAAAAAGGGCAGCAGAGGCCATTTTTTGGGGAATGACGCCCAATGAATGTGCGTACATCTGAAATTGTCCCCCAATATATATTTAATTTCAGCTGGGTTATATCGATTCGACTTAAATATTTTCAGAAGTTTAAAATTTTTGACCGCAGTATTTCTTAATACAGTTAATGTTACATTTTTGAGAAGTATTTTTTAAAGCATTGTGTTTACTATAAATTAAGTGTCTCGCAAAACTGATTTAAACATTTCATTTAAGCAAACATATCAAGATGACAAAATAGTTAAAACAAATTTATGTAGTTAAAACATTTGTTTTTCTGAATTGGGTCGGTAGTTTATTATTTCTGAATGTATCGTCAATGGAATTACCAACTTAAGTACATAAAATAATAAATATATATTTTTTTGTGTCATATAATCTCGTTTAACAAATTTACGTTTGCCTTTTATGGTAATAGCAATAAAAACCATAAGTTGTATAAAATATGCAACAAAAACAGAGGGAAAAAAATCTGCTAGCAACATCTCTGAAATTATGTCATTTATATAAGCAAACACACTAAAAAATAGATGAAAACACCAGGACCCACTCGGCAGCTTGCCAGCAATTGGATAGCCAAACAAGAGGGAATCTGTAGAATGTTCACAGCTCAGCAGACAGACAAAGCGACATGGGGCCAGGCTAAGCGGATGGCTTTTAAGATAGATAGCCTTATGTGTATTCTTGTGGGTGTTTGTCTATGCGGAAGCTAGACAACTACAACTTAAAACCTGCCTGCCTCAATGTCATCTATTTAACATCTTGAAAGTATATGTACACGTTAGTTGCTGCTTTTTTATTTGTGTCTGTTGTGGCATTTTACAATAAATTTTCCAGCTAACAGCGAGAACAACACAAGCAGACTTTCTCGAATCTGAATCCTCTGCTCTCTTTTTCTTGCAGGCAATTTTGTGTTGTTGTGGCGCCGTGGCCCAAATGTGCTCACCGCCTCCAACATTATGGTCACACGGGATGAGCGCGTAAGACTGATAGATGGTTATAATTTAGAAATATCCGATTTGGAGCCACAAGATGCTGGAGATTATGTTTGCCAAATCAGTGACAAAATAAATCGTGATCAAGTACACACTGTCGAAATATTGGGTGAGTACACTTACGTATGTAAAAATGTAGTCGTAACAAATCAGAGCTCACCGAACTGTTTTGATGAAATAATATATTACATAAGTATATACAAATTATTGTATTAACTAATATATTTACACAGTACCTCCCAGCGTTCGCGCTATTCCCACATCTGGTCAACTGCAGGCACGCAAGGGCGGTCCCATTACGCTGGAGTGTAAGGGATCTGGTAACCCGGTACCATCAATTTATTGGACCAAAAAGGTAATTATTGTTAATCAATTGTCAATATTTGATATTGGTTTTAAAGGTTAAGATCAAGTTCTTCCTGGTTGAGTTTATCATAAGCTACTGCAAGTCATAAGCGTAGAATAATAATTTACACATGTTCACGTCTGTGGGAGTATTTGGGGTCGAAATGAAATTAATGCGTTGCATATAACCACAAAGTATTCGAAACTGACAAAAACTGCCAGATGTCAAACGGATATCAACTTCGACCTATCACTTTAACAGAAAGTTGGCAAACTCTCAGTGAAACAGTGCAAAAATCCTTGTTGTTGCCAGTAAAGTACATATATGTGTAGGAAGTTGACTACCATTTTGGTATGCACATTCATCGTTTGCCTTACTGCACTTTGGCGCATTTGACATTTCCGTTCGATTTATTTGCTTGCATGCTTTGCTCTTGACATGGGCGAAACCCAATCGCTCTGTTTGCCTGTGTTCCAGCAAGTAGTTTGGCCTCCAGAAGAAAATGCACACGTTGACTTTTTTACGTTTACGTTTCTGGAATGTTGTATGTCATTTAATTTCGCTTCAATCTACTCCCATTTCCGCAATATTCCCACTGACTTTACCACCCAAATTTCGTGTTTAGTTTGCTTTTGAAGCAGAAATCAACACGTGTTCACCCGTTGGCGTCACATAGCTAACCTGTTCAACCTGCCCATTGAAGTCAATACGATGTCAGTCGACAGCTCACTGTCTACACCCGAGAAAGAGAAATACCACCCACTTGACCCCTTCTGACTTATGTATTAAAATCTACCGCTTCCTCTCCAATATGGCCCTGTTCTGGATTTTGATGTTTTTACATCCGTAAGAGTCCTTCAAGTTGACTCTTGAACTACGTATTTAAGGAGTTTATTTCATTTCTTTCAGTTACCAACGGCAATTGCCTGAAATGCAAAGCAATTTTACAACGGTTTTTACATTATTTTCCCACAGAGCGGTACTGGTAAATCGCCGGCTAGAATTGGTGATGGACCCATTCTTACTTTGGACAAATTAGAACGCCAGCAAGCAGGAGTCTATCAATGCACCGCCGACAACGGAGTCGGTGACCCTGTCACAGTTGATATGCGTCTGGATGTTTTATGTAAGTTTTGCCAATGATTAATATTGTGGAAGGATTAAAAACTTGATGGGTTTTTCTAATTTGATCGTGTTTATGAATTTAACGGCAAGCACTAGATAGTACATCAAATTATATTAGTAATACTTAAATAGATGATATCAGTAAGTTGTATAAAAAACATTTTAAGGCAAAGACTAGCAAAAATAATGTGTTTTCTAAGATATCAATATACTTTACTAATAATTACTATAAATAATATATGCCAGATATCTTATTCTGTTTAAAGAGATACTAAATAAATTAGTAAGGATAATATAAAAAGTTATATATGTATATATATAACTATATGTTTACTTCTTATAACCCTAAATTTGTCTGTTTTTCAATTTTCAACATTCTAATGAATCCTGCGGCTTGACGAATATCGTATGACTGGCACTGTAACAATTTAACTTATTGATTTTTCCTTTTCGTGGCTGGCTTTGCATGTGTCTTAACACACGCAGACCCACCGGATATTCAAGTGGAGAAATCCTGGATACACTCTGGCGAGGGATTTGAAGCGAAACTCGTTTGCATTGTTTACGCCGATCCAGTCGCAACGGTTTGTTGAGTCCTTAATTCTTCGGTATAGTTTCTTTGTTTTTGTTGTGACTATTAAAGATTATCCTTACAAAAAAAAATACGATCTGTTTTAGACACCGAGGTCATTCAAAGCTTATTTTAGTTTTTTTGTTTTTTATTTCCTTCATGTTTTTGTGTGTTTTAATCACCTTTGCCTTTTTTGAATTAATAACTATTGCTTACCATTTCCAATAAATGATATCATGTATGTTTCTATCTATAGGTGTCCTGGTACCAAAACTCATTTCCTATTCAAACAACCGATCGACGCATTATGAACACAAGAAACAATCGACACACACTTAACATACGGCACATTCAGCAGGAGGACTTTGGCAACTACAGGTAACTGGAATAGCTTAATCGAAAGATTCTGCTGCACAAGCAGGCAACTTGTAGTTGACAATAAACGTCGAAAACTTTACTGCACAATGTCGATTTAGTCAAGTTAACAAACTTTGCAATAAGGCGAAGAAACTCAGTTACCTTAGCTGGCAAACAATATCTTTTTTTTGAATTATTTGTTATATATATTTTTTTGCTCACAAGCATAACCTTGAGGGCGTCTTGACCTTTATAAAGGTATACAAGTTTTGCTACATCATTGTCAATCTGTCTGAAACATATTACAGAGGCGTAAGAAGCAATATTTCATGCACAAAGTTTTTGTTTTTGCCATCATCTAAGCAGAGTAACCACAACCCATCCAAACACGTTGGGATAAGTTAAGTTGACGGTTATTGCTACAACTCCCTCGGCAGTTGCCATTGCCAAAACTTTTGGCAAGGGTCTGATTCGTAGGTTTGGAACGGCTTGCAATTCTAAATTCATAGGAAAATTAAACAATACTATTAAAATTATTATGATGAATTTGAAATATATTAACCACAAATAATTGTAATTTTATTTTCACAGTTGCGTAGCTGATAACTCTTTAGGACGCTCTCGCAAATACATGGAACTCTCGGGTCGGCCAGGCCCGGCTGAATTTTACTCGCCAAAATGGGGCCGCTCTTCAGATAGCTACAATTTGACATGGAAGATAGATAGTTATCCCCCTCTGGAAGAGGTCCGCCTACTTTACCGACGAGTACTAGTAAGTAAAAGATTACTCGCTACTTTAATATTATTATTTATTGGGAGCACCCGACCAAGGAATATCCTGTATTCGTACTTATATATTATATTGCGTACTTTACTGCAGGTGCGCTTAGCTGCCACTATAGAAACTAAATTTCTGAATAACTGCTAAACTAAACAAATGATCGGTGTGCAATTTTCAGGACTTAACAGCAGTATTCAAATCTATAAGGAATCCAAAATTTATGATATTGGGGTGGGGGGAGATATCTGAAATCCGAAATTATCAAAATATGCAAATACGTATAAAAAACCCAATTTGGTTTGAACAGTTTTAAACTACAGGAGTAACTAGATTTCAAGACAAAAAAATCTAATTTTATTCTGCCCTTTTTTAACCTTAGATGAATGACACGTTTCAACAACCTGGAAGATGGCACGATTTTATCCTTACTCCCGAACATCGTCCGTCCTCGGAGCCCCTAACACATATCATGTCTTACACTATCAAGCATCTGCATCCAGGTGCCTATTACGAGGCGATTGTTCAAGCTAAAAACCGTTATGGTTGGAATGAGGTAAGTGACGAATGTGCCAAGAATTTCAATAAAGAGCGGAGAGTTTATCTACTTTTTTATGCAACTATATTCATATACTACTTATTTTTTCTTTTGCTTCTAAAGGTCAGCGATATATTCCAATTTATCGTCGCTAGCAATACCATGGGAATTGCACCCGAGGACGCTGAAGTTGTAGCCAGTTCCAAGTCGCGCAGTAACAGTGGTGCACTGAACAGCCTTCAAAGCGTCTTGCCCCACTGTTTGCTTCTGCGTGGAGCACTTTTGCTCGCCTTTGGTTTGCGTAATAGCCAGTTCGACAGACTTCGATTGGGCTTGGGGTAAGCAGGTTAATCAATGACAGAATCGTCGCATTTTTCATGAATTGCACACTTATAAAGTTGAAAGTCTATTTAAGTTCGCTAACCTTCTTACATAGGTCACACTAAATCCTATATAGCTTCAATACTATTTTTTCAGCCATATACTTGTTTTCTGAATATGCTTCTGTAAGATGAGCCAAAACAGTTTATTTAAAAAAAAAAAGGTAAGACTACCTTCAACTGATTGCTTTAAATAGGTAATCCAGAAAACAATACAGCAGCAATCGGTTATGTACATATTTCCAGCTTTTTGCCAGCAATTTAATTAGCAATTTCATTAGGACACGTAAAAATAGTGTGAGAAATACAAATCCAGAAATATAAAATGCAAAATGCGACTGCAATATACGAATATTTAAACGCGGCAAATCCATAGAAGGCAAATCCAGTCGAACTAGGTCATGTAAATATGCATTAGATATTTGAATGTGAATTACATTTTACGTACTTTATAAAAACTACAACGCGTGAATAATATATGTAAATTAAGCAAACATTATATAGTGATATTATTTAGTTTAAAATAAAATCATAAATATCTATGAATAGCAAACGGAACACCACTGTAAAATGTTAGCTGTAAGGTATTTTTAATATTTCGAGTTTTGTTTTTATTTCGCTCAAGTCAGTTTTAAGCGCACCAAAAACATCTGTTTATAGTAATTAATATTAATGAAAACTAGCATTAACGAAAACATGTTGTACCACCAATAGCAAGAAAAGTAAATTAAACCCAAATAGTATCAGATACAAACAAGCATTTTTGCAATTTACAGCACAGAGTATAAATAAGTCATCATAATCAGCAAAGTAACGTACTTGTAAATACAAGAACACTGCGCGCTGCATTATAATCAGATTTTGCACCTACCGTTGTATTATCGTATATGAATGAACTTGTAAATTTTTCATTTTCATAAAGCCAAAAAAACGTTAAAGATAAATGTATGCACATAATCTGAACACATACATACACAATATCTGTGTACTTATATAAAAAAATCAAATACATAGTTGAAATAGAGCTAAATTAAATATGTGTGTATATATATTACTTGACGAATTACTGATTAAACGAAGCATTAACGATCGACAATTTTCAGCTTTGTCGAATGAATCAGAAAAGTAAAATTAAATATAATAGACGAATAACTGCATTAATATTAACACAATATCAAACGCAAAAGTTCATCAAATCAAGCTATCTAATATAAGATCAGTTCTAGGTAGCTATGGAAGCTGCCCAAACGTATTCATAAATGTCACTAATTAGTAACTAGTTCTCTGGTAATTATTGGTGGTCATTGTATAATTATTGCGTATAAGAAAAAAAAATACCTATACAAACTCTAAATTATTCAAATACAAATAAAGCATTAGATGTAAACCTAAATATGATTAGTTTTATTTTTGGCTTCAGTGTTGAATTTCTGTAATATGGTATCTCAGCTCCTCCTACGTCTTACTTTCACTATATACATGATATACAGACACAAATGATAAGTAACAGCAATCACGTAAACTAAGGATAAATTGCTTGATTCGCTCCAGTTTTTAAAAAGTAAGTTGACTTGGTCGAAAATATATCTTATATCTTTATAACTCTGAATTATTTTAAAAGAGCGTTTTTCTTCACATATACATACATATATGTATATATATTTTTAAAGTTATGAACTAAAGAAACTCGAGCAGTTCTAAGCTCCTTTTGCACAGCAATGGCCACTGCATACGTGCCAGGCTTAAATTATAAAAACTTTAGCATTTTCTAAAGTTTATGCAGGAAATTTTATAGAGCGCACAACTACTTGAGCTCTATTTTTAGAAAATATATTAAAACGCACAGGAAAACATGACCGATGAGGTGGGCTACTGTTCCTGGAAAATTTCTGCAACTTCAAGTTGCAACACAGCGTCGTTCCCGTTTGCCACAGAACTATTTGCATATTTCAGCAAAAAGCCTACATCTGTGTGTGGGTGTGGCAGCGTTGGGCGCGAAACACTTGACACAAGTTTCTGCACATTTCAAACTTAGTGACCATTATGCATGCAAGTCTCAATATATTTCACATGAATTTTAATGAAATTTGCGTATGCAACGTTGCAGTCCCCGGCGAGTCGTTGACCGACCTAGCAACTGGCTTCAAAAACGGGCACAGCTGCAAACATAATTTTTGGTTGGACTGTGCAATTCCCGTCCGAGAAATGAGAGAAATGAAATTTTGCAAATCACATAATGCATAATTGCAACGCCACCAGCGACAATTTCAGCCGATTATTTTGGTTTGAGAGCAAACTTTTAGCGCTTATTAATTAGCTCGTTTATCATTTGAACACTTTTCTGACAGCCATCGCGGAAAACCCAAAGCAATGTAAAATTAATTAAGTTGCGCCCCAAGCAAACTCTCAGGACATTCACATGGAATTCAGAGCTTCCTGACGCAAACTTGCAACAGAGCAAATGCGTGGAATATTGAAAAAATGAAACAGTACCAACTGAAAAGTGCAGTTCTTAAAGCGAAATCATAATTATATTGGTAAAATTGACAAGGGCAATGTCTGCACTTTCTGAATGTTAAAACTAGCAACAATTTGGAATGGAAGGAATTGTTTTCTGCTCTTGGGTGTTCGCAACTGACTGACAGACGGACGGACTGGCAGGGAGGCGACAACGCGAGTACGATTCAAACTTTTATAATTAAAAATTTGTTTCTTGGCTTTTTTGTCCAATAATGGAAAAAGTGGATGCAGGCAAATCATAAAGCTACATAAAGAAAAACTTTTCAGGGCAAGTGCGAATTAAATTAATTTTCAACTGATTTGATTTTTTTCAAAACTGCAGAAAAGTTTTAACTCGCAAATGTAGTGCGATAAACTTAGTCAAGGAGAAAAATAAAAAGAGAATAACAACGATACAGAAAGTGCGGACTAAGTAGAATCGAAATATCGAAGGAAGAGTATCCAATGCATTAAACACGTGACACACAAGAGGAGCTAAAAACTAACTAGCCACTGCGTTCGCCTGGCCACAACTCAGTGCAATTTACAAGCATCGACCCAGTGGCCAAAACAAGGCTAAACTAAAGAAACAGCAAAAGGGCAATACTAAAGCCAAATAAATTTACATAATTTTACAGTCAGCCGCAGAGGAAGAGAAGGCGCCCTGATATTTATGAGCGCAGCTTAATGACGGTTTAAAACGTCGGAGCAGCAAAGATGCTCAGTGTTCAGAAAAATCCACTCACAAACACACAAACACACCCACGCAAGCGTTATGCTAAAACACATCTACATAATTTAGAAGCAGGCTGCCAATGAAGCAACCAGCCAACATTCCTAACGGCCTGGTCCGCCTTTCATTGGGGAACAAATCAAAAGGCTGCCTCCTTCGGGCAGGAGCAAATTGTTTGCGGATGTTAAGAAAAATTTGTACATCAATCGATTTTGTTTGATTTTTTCTCGACAGGCTTTCAGGCCGTGTCTGTGGCGTTCGCCACTTGAGATTTACATAATTCATAGATTTGGTGGTTGTGGCGTTAGATTGAGCGATTGGGCAGAGCAGATGTGGTGCGCTTTTTGCTTGATTGCTCACAATAACACATTTTGCATTGCCATTGCAGCAAAACCTGATAGAGTAAAAATCATACACTGTACTCTTTGATTGCCTAGGAATAATCGAGAATAATCATCAGTTACTGACTCATTATATCCTGAACAGATTGAAAGTGGGGAAGAAACAAATATAATTGTTTTGTGCAAATATATCCCCATGAAGTAGTATATACTTCTTAGATAAAGTTTACTTAGATAAAGTTTATATCAAATTGTCGATAACTCTTTCCATTTTTTTACTATGGATAATAATCGATTTTTACACTAGTTATTTAAACCTACCTTAAGCGCTTTCTTTATCAGTAATATTCGATTTTTTATCTAATTTTTCGTTTTGGATTTCGGATACCTCCCTCAACACATGCCAAATAAAATAACGCAATTCAAAATCTACACTCTAATAATCTGGTTTGAACGTAGATTTGAATGCTCTTTTTAAGTCGGTTATTAACCTATTAATATCCAAGCTATACGAATGCAAAGGAACAAATGACCCAGTCCAATCCGGGTAAGTGTATAAGTTATTCAATATTTTAGTTTTCATTGCGGAGATGCACATCTGTATTCTCAAGAGACTTATTTTAATCCAAAAAAAAATCAATAGAATGTATATTGTATATAAGTGTATAGTATTTTATATCATTATCAACATATTAAAACAGGGAAAAGAAAACTTGAAAATAATCTTTTCACGTTGCCCACAGTCGGGCTGCTAGTCTGATTTGAATTATGCTTAACTCATTTTAGTAAAATTGAACAAAAAAGGAATTGTTGTAAGTAAAACAAAAAGTACAATGGCAAAACAGCGGCAAAGTTCAGCCAGTACAAAAGTTTATCTCGTACTTTGTTTGCGTACACAAAGAAACCGAGAAGAGGCCAGGATTGCGTGGGATTGCCCGCACTGACAATCGTTGCATAAAATTTAGCGCAGGATCATGCGACGGAAACGTTTCGGTGCCTGCCCGCTCAAAATAAAACAATGACGCTTATGTTGAACGCCAGGTGGTGAGCGTTGAACGTAAAACGTGGCGCGTTAAACGCTTTCTTTTCATTAACATAAATGCCAGAAAGTAGGGTCAGCCAACAATGCAGAGAGAATGCTGAAAGAACCGCAGAGCAACAACGACAACATTAAATTCTGACCAAGATACTCATTTATTAAGGAGCTAATCCTTTAGGTATATGTTCATCTTAGTGCTGCCTTAGCTACCCCTGTTAACTGGTAGAAGGCCAGATAAAATTATGTGCTACAGTAACATGATTTGAGCGCACAGCCTTTGTAGTTATTTTTCATAGTTTATGTCATTCCCCCCGCACCACACTTGCTCGTCACGCTCGCTTCCGCGTTTTCGCCTGAGTGGTGCACATTTGGCACCACATTGCATGCCGTCCACTAACCCTGCAGCCAGTTGACCAATGGCCGCTTATCAGGCGAGAACATGTTTCTACAGAATTTCATTAAAGTTCACCGCGCCGTCGTCCCAACCGTTATTGTTAATGTCCGGCTGTTGACTTTTTTTATAGTGCCGTTATTTGTCGTGGAAGCCATGGCTGCTAATGGCGTTACTTCGTTAGTCGTGCGATAAGATTTTGCTACTTGCAATCAGGCCAAGTACATATAATGGACTGTAAGGTTTATCTCACATATTATCTTACATAACAATTTCATTTGAATTCAAATATAAATACCTCTTAAAGAAGATTACTCTTAACGTTCAAAGTTGATATCAGCTTTTCAAAACATATTATACACAGTTCATTATATTATTATAAAAGCATGATTCACAAAAAAATGTTGCATACACTTTTCATTCACTGTGATGCATGCACTAAGAGATATTTATCTGTTTATTTAGATGCTGCAAAAAGTGATCTGGTATGTTGTAATTGTTGTATACATATATGTTTTAAGAGCTATTATCATCAGTCAATGCTACAATCATGACTGCTTGTCACGGAAAAATCTAATTTGAATTAAAGTTCAACCATGCGCTTATACAACCCAATCGCATAAAAGTCAAAGGCACTGTTTGTGTTTTATCCCTTGAACGTCTGCCGCCAGCACCGCACGCAACTATCACGGCACGAAAGTCTAACCAGCCACAACCCACTCTAGCTGTAGGCAATGAAAACCATCATTCACATTTAAATTAACATTTCCCGACGACGATTATCCTAATTGGGCACAGGCCAAGCCGAGCAAAGCCGCCCGATTTACATGTCTTGGTTACCAAAAAACGCTAGTAAATTTGAATTAGGTGCTTCACATTTGTTAAAACATTCGTGTAGTTAACATTTTTTAGAGCACACGCGAATATCTGGAAAATTAATTTGGTCCCCAGTAAAATAAACGCAGGCATAGCAATGTAATGGAGATTAATCAAATTAGCATATTATATATTAAAGGAATACATTACCAGCGCTATAGCTATAATTTGTCAAGCGAGGTTATTTAATTCCTGAAATGCAATAGTAATACAAAAACCCAGAGACGACCTTTCGAAACGCCAAAAGTTCAAGCAAACAAATACAATTATTCGCACAGTTATCATAACATTATAGAATATTATTAGAATATAGAATCAGCCGATCTTAACGCTTTTTAGCGAATAGTCAGCCGAGTTTAGACCTTAAATGTCTCGTCTAGGTTCAATCTGATTTTGACTCTTATACCAACTCTACGCGTGTCTTTGTGCTTCCATCCGTTAATGGCAACAAATCAATCACAGAATGTGGTGCACTGAAGCAGTCATCCCCGAAGGTGACAAAAACGCTAACACATGGACATGACACGCATATTTAATATGCCAATGACCCTCCTACTGAAGCATGGCCACAAACTCCTTGTCAATGTTATACCCTCGCGCAAGTTGCAGTTGTGTCAATAGGTGTGTGTGTATAGCACATATATCCGAGTCTAAGAATATCCGCCTGTCTGTCCATCCGTTCATCTGTGGGAAAAGCTAGAAGCACCAAGTATGTATGTAACTCTGTGTGTAGGAGTAACTACTAAAGAAGCTCTAAGCTGTATACAGGGTACCTCGTAGTGGATCATTTTAATCTAAGACACTCTTGTTTTGTTTGAGCTTGAGAAGGGGTCACGTCTGAAAGTTTGTTATGATTTTGCGTTGGTCGTTTCGTGATTTTGTTAGACTATTTACAATAGAAATTGAATTGATATGCGAATATGTGTCACATGATTTAGGATTGCGTTGGTGTTTTAAGAATATTAGAGGTCCTTATGATATGTGTTTGCATTCACATAGTTGTTAAAAGAAGGGAACCACCACAACTTGATCCATTTGTTTGGATGATAAATTTACAGTTATAAATATACTCAACCCATTTCACGGCCTAATTAGCCGACCTCCAGCTACACATCTGAACTCATTGGTACTGAATACAAGCGCTAATTACGCAAATAAATCAACTGTGGCTAAATAAAATATAGAGATAGACCAAAAGTAGTTAAACATTTACACACCATTTAAATCAAAACTTATGCCCAGGCCGAGCTTTTCAGGGCACCTGCAACTCTGTCCCCCTTTAGAGTGCTGCTCTTGGCAGCTTGTTTGTATAACCCAGTATGCCAAGTTGTGATCATTTTGTTTTAATGGCTGGCTCCACGCTTCGAACAAACTTTTTAATTACAGACTTCAATTACAATTAATGAGCAAGAGAAAAAACCAAACAAAACGTCCAACATCAAACGGTCGGTCGAAGAGGACACGACAAAAAAAATGTACTATACAAAAGCATTGTTGCTATAAGATCATAAAGTTTGCATAATTATCTAGGGCAATACAAACATAAAACAACATTTCTCATACCTTCGTTAATATAAATTCAAAGCTACGACCCATCTTTATGCATGATTCAAATAGTTATTCCGTGGGAAAAAATGCAGCCTGTATAATGCAGCCATTTTCAATGGTTTCCCATTATTTACATATACCTATGCATGGGTACTAAGTATTTGTGACTTCGAATATAAAAAGTCTTCTTTCCTTTTATTAGAGTCGTATATGCCATACGGTTTGGTGCGAAATATATCCAATTTCGTTTGTAAATCACTTTCTCAGCCAGGAATCTGATCAATGTTATAAAAAAAGAAACGAAAATTAAGGTATCCCCCCGTGATATGCCTATAAAAAAAGAGGGGCAAAAGACAACAAAGAGCACAATTTCAAACTGAGACTGCAAATACTACAAACGCGTCCAGCGGCGCATCATCAATAAAACCCGGATTGTGCGACAACAACTTTGCATGTTATACTGACATTTGACTTTTGGGTTTCGTGTTTCGTGTCAGCTAATTGGGCTCTACAATCAGTTTCTCAAATATTTCTATTTGTTATGGGAATGCATGCGGTCCCGTGTCCATCTCTCCCTATGCACTGTACATAGGAACAATAAAAACGAAATTGAAACACATGACATAAGTCAATAAATTGTGAACATGTACATCCCAAAAAAGAAAGAAAAACAGAACCAAGTCCAAGCCCATAATGTTTAAAAAATTACTTTACATTTTTTCCAATAACAAAACAGTTCAACTGAACAAAAATCAGAGCCGCAAAAAAGTTATCACCAGATTTGTACAGCGTTAATTATTTTTAATGAACACAAATAGCGCGTGACTTTAAAACAAGTGCAATCCGTAATTAATCAATATGGGGAGTGTCGCAATCTTTTCACACCCCAATCACAATCACAAACGCTTAAAAATGGATTGGCGTTATATCTACAGTTCGCAAAGCCTCGAGTTGCAGTTGTTGCTGCCAGCAAGTTCAATAAATTGTTTTTGCTACTGCTGCTGCCGCCAATAGCCACTAGCCCAGCGACAATAACAACAATACCTTAAACAAATACTCGACCAGCAGTCGGATCAACTGCCTGCCAACAATTGTTTGTGTAAGGGTGAACTGGCAAATGGACCAATGTGACGTATACATAATATTTCATTTCATTTCTACAACACAGCTGGGTGCTCACATGTTGAACAACAAACCAGTGCGTGTGTTTACTTTACCATTGGTACTGGCATAACAAAGGTAAAGTTGCAACGACGCCTACAAGCGTTTACGCAAAGGTTCAACACCGTTATTTATTTAATTGCATTCAATTTGCGGTTAATTGTTAAACAATAGCCAGCATTGAAAGCACTGCACACCCAATTCCTTCCACTGCCACAATGTTCATATGGAGCAGCGTGGGCGAAGGCTAATGGGAACAGGCAAGGAGTGGATTCCAAACGGGAACGAAAGAGTCCTGTGGCCTGTGTGTTCGCCCAGCTGTTCAAGTGTGTTTGTTGAACAAACAAATACAAGTGCGGTTTTAATTGAACTCAAGTGGCATTCGCTCCACTCAATGGCTTGGCGTTCAACTGATTTTTACACACGTGGGCTGTCTAGTATAAAACTTTTTAAATTATATATTTTATTGTTTTTCAAGGCGTCGGTGCCTTATGAACAATATATTTTATTTACTTAAAACTATCGCCGGGTTTTTAGTTGTAAGCCAGTTTAGTTGCTTACAACTAAAAAAATATGTGTTTTTTTACATTAAAAATAAGCTAATTGGCCAAATGACCTTTTTTCAGCCGGCTGATGGAGCGGGCGTCTTGAAGCTCTCTTGCAAGCCTGTTGGCATAAGCGGTTAGGCGGTGGTTGTTTTCAAAATTATTCAAATAACCCCCGCATCGCTCAAATTACAAAATACCGAACATTTTCAAAATAACAATTAAGAACGTGAACGAGTATACCGCAGTCGGTAACACCCGACTGCAGCGTTCTTACTTATTTTTAAAGAAAAATAAAAAAAATGGTTTTGTTTGTATATGCCTGTACATACTACATATTTCTCGGACACTATTAAAGCTAAAGGCACCAAATTTATATTTTTCGGATTTTGGAACCTCCTCCAAATCGCCCCAAATTTAAATAAAAATAAATAAAACTGCAGACTTGTGCTTTGGTTTGTACATAGATTTCAATGCACTTATTAAGTTCTGAGAGTTTCATAAGGATCATACTAAAAGTTTGGAAGTATATCAAGAATTTAGCTTCTATTGTGGGGGTCAAGCACAGACACTGACTAAAATGACTAAAATTTGTGTATGCATGTCTGAATGCAAGGAAGTTGAAATATTTATAAAGAGACATCGTCGGGTTCAGGGCATCACATAGTCGGGCTATCCCTACTAGAGTCTTCTTACTTGTTTAAGGTATTATTGTACTGGGAACGAGTATTATAGACTCGGTTATACCCAATGCAAGGCTCTTGTTTTCTTAACTGAAACAATTGATACGCATTGTTTATGACGCTTTAAGGGAAGCCGTGTTCTGGCCAGTTCACTTAAACTTTCCTAAAGTACTTTTGTTCGCATAGTGCTGGCTTCTAAGCTGCTTTTAAGATTCTCACACCAGGAAGAGCAACAACAATTGAGCTTATTTCCGGCGGAAGTATCAGTGTTTGGCAATTTCCGGTCTGTTTTTGCTTCAGCATCGGTTTCCCTATTCACAGCATTTCAGCAAGGCAATAAATGTTAATACATATTACGCACATGCCTTCGGGAACTGGTCAGCAATTTACGGCAAATAAAATCTGAGCCTCTGTGATCAATTACTCGCTTCGAAGTAAAATAAATGCCAAGCTTATCTTCCTTTTTTGGACGCCCAAACTTTAGAAAATAATCATCATTAATCTTGAAGCGTAAATGCATCGCAAATTAATTCTGACGGCAGTTGGATATGATTTACGTCAATTATTCAAATAGTTTCACTGCAGCTACAGCTCAGAAAACATCTTCGCATAATTTCCAGAGACAGCCATCTTAATGCACATTTATTTTGTCTTATTGATAAAGTCATAAGCGCGCTGTCTAAAAGATTGCCCATTGGCTTAGCTTTGCCAGCTAAGTATTAAAAAATAAAAATAAATGCATGTATTTGACATTTGACAGAATCAGAAAAACCACTGATAACAATATTTTAAATCCTGCAACAATTTAAGGTATATTGCGGAAAATGTCTTATAGCCTAATTCCACTTTCAACATTTCTAACAGTTTTTGTAAATGTAAGATATGTAAACAATGTTGTATGTATGTTTATCAATAAAAAACAAGCAAACCGCGCAATACTCGTTCACAGCGAAAAACAACATACAGCCAGGCATTATTTGTGCAAAGCAGAATGAATTTCTAATTAATTTTGACAATCCATTAAAAAGAGAAAATCGCAATTCTAAATTTTGACAAAACCTTTTTTTTTATATCAGGGGAGGGCAAGCTTTTTTCCATCTGTTCATCCGGACTGACGGACAAAGGGACAGCATGACGAACATTACACAAATCCAATATACTAGTTTCACTTCGTGAACGACTATAACAACGTAGTAGTGATATTAAATTTGCAAAAAATTTTGGAAAGTACCCAATTAATTTATGTTGCGTTGATTTATCAATTTTTCTTATCGATGTTATGAAAAATATTTAAGTGTCATACCACAAACAGTGGAATTAGCAGTGAAGGTGAGCGAAAATTTAAAAATTTAATTTGAAATTGTTATCATGTTTGTCAAATTTATTTAGATTTATTTACAAGTGCCAATTTGGCAACTCACGTATTACCGATAGCGGACAGTTGTTAATGGAATCGCAAAATATCAAATATGTAAATGCATGATATAATTTGGGTATTGATCAATTTATATAGTTGTTCTAGTTTTGAATTTTTATTGTTGTTCAATACGTTACATGCTTCGTGGCATAACGTTTATACCCTGGGCAAAAGTATTTAAATTATTAAAAAATAAGATTAGTTGTTAAAACTTGATTGGGAAATACCCTACACTCTAGTATGTTTAGCTACTTAGCTAGTAAGAGCGCTGCAGCTCCACTTTGTACTTTATGCAATCTTTATAAAATTATGTAATAGTACTACTGATAGGTATTTTAAGCGAAATATTTCTAAATCAATTCTGTTTGTATGAAATTTTCTTTTCTATTTTATAAAAATAGGGTATTGTTGAATAGTCAATCAGTACAATAAGCAGCCGCTGAACGTTTGTTTTTGTCTGGCGTGCGGGTAAAGGTTATTAGGTTATCCTTTCGACTCAGCTCGTTGATAACGATATTTTTTAATGTAGCCAAGTCCGGCAAGCTCATTTCCAAGTTGTGGGCTCTAAGTGTAAACATTTCAAAAATGAAACTTTTGCTGCCTTTACTGGCGCTCTGTGCTGGCCTCCTCTTCAGCGCTGTGAACGGTTCACTGCTAAGTCGCCTACTGCACCGGGATTCGCAAATATCGACCACAACAGAGCCAACAATCAAACAGTACTATATAAACAACAATTTGCCAAACGTGGAGGCGCAATGCACTGCACATTATGCATGCAGTAAGAAGCTTACCAATTTGCCCGCACCTCGACCGTGCGTTAAATACTGCCTAAAACGTACAGAATGCCCCAATAACGTGATTATTCGCGCTAAACCTAATCAGTGTGTGGAGCTAGACGAGAGCGTAGTCTTGGCTGAATATGAATCGACAACGAGATCACCGCCATTGGAGGGAGCCACTACCGAAAAAATTATGGAGGTTGCGATGATTGATTTTCCCTGCCAACCTGGCTACCTGCCCGACAGTCGAGGGCGCTGTCGTGAAATCTGGTGATCCGTCCAGCAAAATATACCGCCAAAAATTTAAACTGTCCACATGTAATCAACACATGTTGATTAAAGCTTATAAACGAACGTGACTTTAACTATTTTGTCTATTTTTCACTTACGAATACAACTAGCGACAAGTCGTAAAAAAAAGAAATTTGCACGAATGTACAGTGATGTTCTGAGCCATGTTAAGCCGTTTAAATTTTGCAATAAACCAACTATTCTTTGGTCAAACCTAACGACTTTAATAAAGCCCATGGCGTGCCTGGGTAAGTAAGTGGGCAATATAAAGTACAAGTATTAAAATTAACAAATGACAAGGCGTAGACAAAAAAAAAATAAACCAGACGGATACTGCGACCCATCACGTGATTGAGGCACATTTCGACATAGAGACATAATGTTAATACGACGCGCACCCAGCCCAAGAATGGTTGCCAGCGGGCAAAAGTAGAATTTTATGTGTCTTCGTCATGTTAATTATTTTGCTTTGACGAGTTCATTCTCGTATTTGTTATATTTAGTGTGGCTTTTGGGGCTTTGTTGTTAGCCATAATTTGCGCGCTTATAACTCACATTTTTAACAGGCTAACCAAACGCAACTAACTTTATTAATTGACTGTGCGGCCACCAAGTTTGACTTCATTTGAGCTCATTCTTTTTGTTTTCTTGATTTCCGCTTCCGACGCCAGCAACGAAGAGAACGACGAGGCAACGTCAACCAGAGTTTACTTTAGCTTGTGTTTATGGTAATCAGCTCAAACCAAATTCCGACCACGCCCCAAACCCTGGCCAGCCCACCTGTGTCTGGACCTGGCGTGGCATTTGGAAATTAAACCGCACTCGGCCCTTAAAATTTTATAACTTAATTTTTGTTGCACAGTTGTATTTTTTTCTCGTTGCTTTGGCATTTTTGTGAACTTTTTGATCTGATTTTTGCCTCCTGCTATTTTTCGGTACTCTTTCTTGTTGTTTTTAGTTTGTTGTGATTTTTGTGGTATTTCTGTTATGCGTTGGGTGTCTCTTCTACAGTGGTAATAAACTGTGGGCTAACTTTAGATGGTGGTCTCACCTGACCTCTATTCCGTGGGAATTTGGCATGTAAATTACAATAATAAAGTGCTGAAATTTATTTAATACAGGAAAATACGTTTGCTGCGCTGATAAGCTTGATCTATAGCTACAAGAATTCAAATGAGCTGCGATAAGGGCAATGATTTTTGAAGGAATAAGTCCGCTGGCGTGCCAAGCACCCATTTGAAAGTGATTGAAAGGCAACATAACTCAATTGCTTAGCCGTAATTGCAAATTTTAAAAGGTTCTTTGTTTGGTTTTATTCGTTTTACAAGCCAAATAAAAGATATATATTAGTATATAAATTAAATGAGCTGACGTAATAATGCGATTTTATGCATTTTAAATATGCTTTTCATATTTACGAGAAATTCTTAGTACAGCATGTTGTCGAAGTCCAGCGTAGGTCCTGCAGTGTATATTCGAATTTCCATAGTAATAAAAATAATGCAAAGAGAGCAGCAACAGCAAAGAGGGCAACGACAACGGAACAAAACCAAAGAATTTTCATTAAAATTCTCATTTAGTTGCGCAATTATTTCAGTGCAGCAATTTTAATAACACTAATTTACCTTCAGTTTTTAACTTGCTCCTTTTATAGTGCAAAATGACGACACAAATGGAAAAAAAGGAAAGGAGTGAAAAACAATGTGCAGCTAAAATAGACGCTGGCAAAAGAAATTTAAACTGAATCACAAAAATATCATGCACTAATGAATTCTTCCTTGCTCTCCATTCATTCCCTGCTTTGTGGACATAGAAATCCAATGTGTGCTTTCAGCTTGACGCAGATGAAGCCCAGTCAGTCAAAAGTGTCGGTTATCATGCAAGCTACACTAACAATGGCAGCAAAATCAACAACACAGATGCACTTTTTTTGAGTCTCGTGCACTGCATGAACCATATAGAGGATACCAAGAGTAACGCGGTTTCCAAGATGCTTTTAATACCCAGAACACATTGAAAATGGGTAAAAAAGGGTATAATGGTTTTGTGCAAAAGTGTGTAGCAGGCTGAAGAAAGAATCTCATAAAGTATATATATTCTTGATCAGAATCAACAGCTGAGTAGATTTGGCCCTGCATAAAGTGCATCAATTTTGGAAACTATAACAGCTAGAGGCTTTAACTTTTCGAATTTAGACTCGTGCATGGCATGCGCAGATCAAATTAGTTTTAAATGATCGATAAATTTCACATTTTCTTAAAATCGAAGAATCGTTTGCAAAAAGGTTCATCTAAATCAGCGAAGAATCATAAGGAAAAAAAAAGTTGAAGTTTAGTTTTTAAAGTTCGTATGTACCATACGCAGATCAAACTTATTGTGTATTATCTATTCGTTATAATGTTTATTAAAGACTGACTTCATAAATGCTGCGCGCAGGCAGACGAATTACTTGAGCATAAGATAAAGACAAATTGAGTAAATTGCTCGCAGGCAACAAAAAATTATAAATCGAAGGAAGATTCATCGGTTACTTACAGTTAGATGATGGAAATGCAAAGTCATAAGACTAGACATGTTGCGTTGTACTCAGGCAAATTCACATATTTCCAACATTATCGATAACCCGCCACGTTTTCTTGTTACCGTTATTTACCGTTTTGTACTCGGTTTTCTTAACATATATCTGAAACTATAAGAGCTAGAGCCATCAAAATTGTTACAATATGTTCGTGTACGATATGTTACGTAGATTTTGGCAGATATTTTGGATTTTGGGCACCTCCACCAAAATCGCCCCAAATACCAAAAAAAAAAACCGCAAATCAAATACTATAGACTTGCGCTTTGGCTTGTACATGCATTGCAACGCTCTTATTAACTCTTGAAAATTTATTCACACATTATGGAGTTGAACAAACCTCCATCTGCCTGTTACGTACATTTCCACAAAACCATTATACGTCCTCCTGGCAATTACAGATAACAAACAATTCAATCGCGTTGTCTTCCTTTTTGTTAACTTAAACAGAACATAATTTGAATACTATTTATAATCATTAATTTTCAAAATAGCACATTTTTTTTATATTAATAGTCAGAGAACGCATTCTATATAATTTATATCACTGACATTGGCTGATAATCCCTAATAATTAATTGAAAGCCCAATTTTAAATATCCAGGTTTGAGATTAACACAAATCTCTTCATAATTAGCCATTGAAAATTTAAACCATTACAATGAAAACAATTAAATTACTCTTCGATTGCGCCCTTGGTAAATTTTTGTCATACTGTTTTTTGGGAGCGCTTTTAGTCTTTTAGGATTATCGCTAAGCTTTGGCAATTTATAGAACTTTTTGTAACAAGGCAAACCTTTCAACTTTGGCAATTTGCACAACAACGGAGTGTAGTGTTCAACCGAGGGGATGCCTTTTACGGTACCCGATGCTCACACAGTCGGAAGGACCATGCGTATAGGGAATTTGGAGGGCGTGCACTTCTAGC